>VDFB02014270.1:0-192391 GCA_007258455.2 Sequoia sempervirens
ATAAGTTGCTATTTTTAGCAGTTATTGGCAGTCAACGTGGGACCCCTGCTATTTTTAGCAGTATGGATGGATTATGTTCAGAATCACTTCCTCTTTCGTCCGCTTCAGACGGCTCGAGCATCGAGTGAATATTGAGCGAGATATTAATATTTAAGTGATTTAATTAAATATTAATTATTGGGGCATTATAATATAAAGTTATAATATTTTATTATAACTTAAGTGATTTCTGTAAAGGGGGTCGCCATCATCAGGAAGGGGCCATTTTGATTATATTTTATAATCAAAAATTACATTGAGGACTATTGAAATATTAAAAAGAATAAGAAGTCAAATTTTAATGATCCCTATTATTGTGGAATTCGCACTTCTCAAGGATATAGTGCATTTGCCTTGGAATTCGAGCTATTATGTCTATTGTGAATTGAAAATTGATCAAGTCTTCGTCAGAGAACGGAAGCTTTAGGGTTTCAATCTCGAAGCATTGGGGAACGAGCCATCTCCAATGAGTGCGATTCAGAGGGTGTGAAATATCATCCGATCTATTGCCAAATAAGAGATTTCTTCATCCAGAAGAAATTACAGAGCTTCACAGAAGTTATATCAGCAGGGTTTCAAAGAAGTTTTTTCATCCAGAAGAGTCTTCTGCAGTAGGCGCCTATTTACTAGTAACTGGAGATTCTCACAAGGGCCGTACATTTCTATTCTTTGCTGCTGTGTACCAGGCCGTACCTTTTATGTACCTGGCCGTACTGTCATAAAAAGGCGTGTTTGTGTTCTTGGGGAAAACGCCTATCCTTTTGGTTTCCAGTTTTCACCTTGGGGGGTGCTAGAGTACCAGGAGTCATTTGAGATTGCCAGACAGGGGAAGAAGAACAAATTTCATACAGCCGTACCATCTCAAGCAATTTATCAGCAAGCTGCAATTTCCAGGTTTTCAAATAAAAATCATTGCCTTTCTATTTGCATGTATCTGGATCTTTATTGTAATCACCTCAGAAGAGTAATAGATAGACTGGCATCATTATTAGCTATAGAATCTATTGTTTACAGTGTTGATTAATTTTTATAGAATTTATTCTTCATTTATTGCAAAATCGCAATTTTCTTTTATTGCACAAAAACCCAAAAAAACCAAAATCTTCAGAAAAAACAAACAAAAACATCAAATTCAGTAACAGGGGGAAACAGGGGTTTCTACAAACGAAGCCAAGGGTTTCAGTTGTCTACAGGCATTGGAGAACGAGCCATCTTCGGTGTTGCGATTCGAGAGTACGTGAAAATATCAGCGATCTATTGCATTCCGGAGATATCTTCAAATTTTGAAGTTATCCGCGAAGCGTTCCTGAGAGTTTTCTTCGGCTTGCGCAATGTCGAGGTTTTCATCAAAATCCATCGTTGCCTTTTAGTTGCGGTCTTATTTGTCATTGCGGGAATTAAATAATAGTCGGCATCGGTGTTTGAAATAGATTATGTTGTTTCGAACTGTATTATTTTATTTAAATTTATATGCAATTTCTTTCAAAATGCTTCAATAACATTCAATAAAAGCGTTCAAAATAAGCAAAGCTTGAGGCGGTTTAGAAGCGATTGAAACGAGGGGGTTTCTAAGGTGGTATCAGTGGAACTTACCACCATCACGTGGGAAAATAAAATTTTTAGGCAATAGAAATTAGAGAGTAGGGGTTTTGAAAAAAATTTTTCAGGGGTTTTGATAAAACAAGAATTTACAACTCGGTTCTGCTTAGTGCAGTCAATGTGGTTAGCTCATTTAGGAAGTTAATTTGTTTGGGGTGCGTCTGCCCAAAAATACATATCGGCCGATACAAAGATTTTCGCTGCCAGGGTTGAAATACGTAGTATTGCAAGGGAAATCGTGGAATTGACTTCCACAGATAGTTAAAAGGCAGATCCTTTAATTAATAAAGGCAAAAAAAAAAAATGACCAACTAGTAAATCGCGGCTAGCATAAGGGGAGACGGGTTTCACAAGTGACCGATAGTTGAGTCTGCCGCTAAATACGTATTGATGCCAGCTCAGATCATTCGATGCACATATGACAACCGCCCTAATCAGCAAGGTCAAAGCAGTCAATGAAATGTGGAATCGAGGGTGTTAGAAAGTTGCGGGAATTAATTCAAGAGTATTGCGCTTCATATCAGGGACTTTGATCTTATGCGATTTGATATAAATATTAATCGCAACCTTCCTAACTACTGGCCGCATTATATTAGAAGCCGTCAAAAATTGTGAGATTGCGTTTCTGGACAAGTCATTCTGACCTATCGGGAGCTGCTTGGTCTTTCTTTCTACCGCCAGGACACCAAATTAAAGTCAAGAGCAATATAATGAAGCGATAGTCTTATCATTGGAGACGGGAGGATAAAAAAATCGCATGCTTCAGAAATCAGGGTGAAGAAATTTGCATCTATCAATGAAGACAAAGCATATCACATTTTATTGGGGAATCGAAATCTGTCTGTCTTCATTCGCATCATCCAGAACAATTGCCAACCGTCATATCTTACTTACAAAAGCCAAATCGTGGCCTTCTAAGCAGCCGCACAAGACAAGAACAGAGATACGCCTCCAGTAGAAGACTAAATAACGGGTTTTAAAATTGAAAGATTTTTCCGACAATTTGAATATCGGCTTAATCTTAGAGAATTTGTATTAAGCAATACAATTCTGATAAATCTTGCCAGTCACAGATTGGGAGCTGGCTCAGGGGCCGAATTTAAAATTGCATAGAGGAATTGTATCGGGATCTCTCTCTCCCTGCGTGCTCCATTACGGGAGAAATTTGAAGACTACCATATGAGTTTGTCCTGCTCAGATAAGACAAATCTTTGTTGAATATTCAAAAGGGCAGAATTCACATAAGGAGCTGTTGGGTCATACAAAGATGACACATTGCAGGAGATAACGTCTTTTGCCTGAGTAAAGCCAAGAAACAATAAAGACAAATTATTAGGCAAGTAAGAAATAAAGACAAAGATAGTCAACAAGGAGTCTACACCAGCTAAGCAATCGGAAAAATCACGATTTGGGATATATTTTCTGAAGAAACAAAATAAGCTAGCGCCGGCAGATACAAACAAAGAGATGATTGTTGGGCTTTTGAGGAAAGATGTATATTAAGGGGTCAGCCCGTATTTCACTGAGGACGTGGTAGATATAATAATCTCATTCGAATTTTCTTGTCCAGTTTAATGGGCTGATGCAAAAGGGAAGATATATCATTTAAAAGGGCTAGACGGGTTCTCATGATTTAAAGGTTCCAACCAACATCATTAATCGGGGCCTCTTTGAAGATAGACATACTCTGCCGTTACTTCTAATGGAAAATAAGACAAGAGAATTGAGCAACTGAAGAATTCGGTTTCTGTAGAAGACGTCTGAGTTTGAAGTCTTGCTCAGGTTTCCTCCCAGCAGCGGGTCAGATGTTGTCAGGGTTGTTGACAATGATTTATTGAAATTCGCCTCTCTTGAGTGCAATCTGCTATAACCGATATTCAATATAATTGCATTTTAGACAAGACTTCATTGTATTGTTGCTATTTATTGGCATTATTATTGGTCTGTTAGCTGTATTTGAAGTTGGATATAATTGTTGAGTCAAAGTTTCATAATCAAATTCAGTTCAGTCATTCAAGTTGCATGCCAAAAATTATGGCTTCTAAATTTGCTAATGAGATAATGGACGCTTATGAGGAGTACAAAGCACTTCCAGATAAGGTCAAAGATCATCTAGACTTTGAGCAATATATAGAACAGCAGATGGATTATAGCAAGCAAAAGAGAAAATCAAATAAATGTGAACAGCCAAGTGTTGAAAGCATTTTGAAGGATATCCAGTGGAAACTTAAGCTTTCACAACGAAGATTAACTCATAGTTTGCAGCGGTATGAGGATTCCCTTTCAAGACGAACCTCATCACAAAGCAAAAATGAGAGACTTGGTGAAGTATCCAGAAGTCTCTATGATGAGTTTGGTTTAAAATGTGATAAGTTAGCAGATCATGATCTTCAACCTACAGATGGAAATGGGGTTGAAAATGAAACAGTGGTTGATAAGGAAATTTTACATCAAGAAAATAGTGTGGTGGAGCCACAAATTGATATTAACAACACTCCAGAGGATGTTATTAACATTGCTAATACTTCTGATTTTTATGACAGCGATGATGAAAGTTTGCATCAGCTTGAGACAGCAGTGACTACACATGTGCAAGATGCTGCTATGGGGTTGTCACATGAAAGTACTCGAGAATTGGGTACTAGTGATACATTATGTGTTGAGGATTCATGTCATGGTGAGTCTGATTTTCCAGATCAGACCTTTGAAAACAAGCTAGAAGATTCATATGTTGATATGGAATCCCAGGATCATGCTTTGGATGGGCATGCAGTTACTTTGGGAGTGGAAGTGTGTGAAGATACTGTCATACCAGCAACTTCTACCTTATCAGTTGAGCCATCCTTTGAGGTACATAGCAGCAGTGCCTTAGATGTTGAGGTGTGCATGGATGAAAGCACACATGATGCTGCTTATCATGTAGTGAGTGATGACGAATCAGCCTCTTATCATAGTGCATATTGTGAACCGGAAAACTTGTATGGGGGTCATAAGCTTCAGAGTCCTCATCATTTGGTTGGGCAACTAAAAGTGAATGATAATATGATTGCCACAACCATTGAGCATTTTGATGTTGCTCGTCAAATGTTAGCTACCTATGGTTGGAGTACTCCTTTGACAGATGAGCACGGTGATAGTGGTTTTTCCCTTACAGAGATACATGCACTTCGAGAAGCAATTGGGATGATGAAACAAAATTACTTAAAACTACTGGCAGACAGGGATTTTCTTCTCGAGTGGGATTGCATTTGTTATGATGCATTGAAGGGAAAGGAGGAGCAGGTCGAAGAGCTCACTCATGAGCTTGAGGTGACTATGGATTCATTGAAGAGCAGTCAATTGGCCCTTCAAGAGTCACAGTCACGGTTGGAGGAGCTTACCGTGGAGTTGAGTTTGGCACAACCTCCACCAGTTGCGGATACAGTACAGTTATATACAGAGGTCGTTGATGAGGATCTTATATCCACGGGTTGTAGTGAAGATGTGGTTACATCTATCACAGACATTGGTGTAGTTAATTCAGATGGGATGAGTGTTTTGGTTAAGAGCTCTTGTGATGAGATAGTTGATTTTTCCGAGAGTTGTGTGATAGATCACATCACTACTCCATCGTCGTCACAGGAGATATGTAGGGCATCATCTAGCATGGAGATTTGTACTTATGCTGATTTGTTTCCCCAGGACTATGATGGTCAGCCATTGACAGAGGTGGGAGCATTTTATCTTGATTGCATAGTGAGGAGTGTTCATCACTTCTCCTTTGGTCCACACACGGAGGATTTGATGATGCATCAGTGTGGTTTGGCTCCTGAGTTATACCATCCGTTGTGGGATGGGTATTCACCATCTTCAGAAGATGGGATTAGCAGCTGCAAGCGCCAGACTCAGCGGTTTGTGGGGGATTACTTGCAGGGACAGCTGTCAGTTTTACATCATGCTGATATGTATCCAACAGGGTTTGCTACTTCTATGTCAAAAAGTTTTCTTATGGGTACATGGTTACAGGATGACTATGGTGTCAGTTGGCATGATGGCTTGGTCAGTTATCACATCCATGAGGGTTTAGCAGAGGACAGGCAGAGATTCAGTGTAGCAGATGCTTCTAGAAGTTCTTATCTCTGCATAACAGATGGATGTGAATTCAAATTGTATTGGGATCCAGGTGGTGACAGTTTGGGCACCGAGTTTTGGATGGGTCCCATTGGGTTACTTCATCATTTCCAACATGGTGAAGTTGGAGACAGTAGAGCGCATCGGAAGTCTGAGGATGACAGACTAGACAGACTTTCACTCTGGGTTTGGGATCCAGGGATAGCTTGCGCAGTTGTGTTTTCGTTGATGCTACAGGAGACAGTTAGAGATGTGTGGGACACTTTACAGTTCTTCTTTTGGGCCTTCCGAGGAATTGGGTTTCTTTGCGGTAGAGATTGCTTGAGGACAAGCAATTTTAGGGAGGGCGGACTGTAATGTCCCCAATTTTGCGAGCATCAGAGTTCGGTGGATTTAGCCTATTCTTAGCCCTCGTAGGCTAATATGCATGGTTAGAGGGTCTCTTGATGGAGCTTGGCTTGGCGGATTGTCAGAATTTACCAGTTGGCTTTCGTTCGGGCTCATTCGGATGTCTTTTGCCTGACTTGCTATTTTAGTAAGTAAGGTCATTCATTGAGCACCCTACTATTTTTGCAATATGATTTGGTCCAAATTCAATCACTTATTCACGGCTTGAGCGGTTCGTTAATGGTTGTAGAAAGATATTAATATTTTAATTGTCAAATTAAATATTAATTATTGAAACTTATAATATAAAGTTATAATCTTATTTAATAATATTATAACTTAAGTGATTTCTTGAAGGGTTCGACCAACATTGAAGGGGGCCACTTTTTAATTATAATTTATAATTAAAAGTGCGTTCGAGACTTTGGAAATATTAAAAGATAAAATTCAATTTTATTTAAATGATGCCTTTTTGAGAAAAGTCGACCCTCTTGAGAATATAAGTATTTTTCATTGTGAAGAAAGTTCATTATGTTATGAAATCAATTTTTGATCAAGTCTTCTTCCGGAGAACGAAGCCAAGGGTTTCAGTTGTCTATAGGCATTGGAGAACGAGCCATCTTCAGTGTTGCAGTTCAGAGGCTGTGAAATATCAGCTGATCTATTGCATTCAGAGAGATATCTTCATTCAGAAGTTATCACAGAACGTTCACAGAGTTTTCTTTCAGCTTGCTGCAATAATCAGGTTTTCATCAAAATATCGTTGCCTTTTTAGTTGCATGTTATCGGATCTTATTTGTAATCATTGCAAAAGATTAAATAATAGTCTGGCATCAGTATTTGAAATAGATTATGTTGTTTCCAGAGCTGTATTATTTTATTTAAATTTATATGCAATTTCTTTCAAAATCGCACTTCAATGGTTTATTCAATAAAAACGTTCAAAAATAAGCAAAACAGACAGTTTCAGAAAAACAGTGAGAACAGGGGTTTCTACATTGTAAATGTCTTCTTTGTCTACAATGATTACACTCCTTTGGTTGAATATTGTTTTTCATTACTTTCAAAGTCACGGAGTATTTTAAAAGTTGCTTCTTCTGCCTAATCAGACAGTGTGGACTTCTTTCCAGGAAGAAATAAGCATGTGCCCTTTGAATCACTTACCAAGCCCAAAATCTCTTTTGATCGTTTGATCCTTTATTGATCAACATCTGATGCCATTCAATCCTTTATTGGGCAGAGATGATGTATTAAATACCAAAAATCAAAAGATTTCCACATTATAAATGTCTTCATTGTCTACAGTGATTATGCTGCCATTTTGGTTGAGGTTTTCTTTTAATTAAGTTATCCCTACTCTCAAAATCACAAAGTATTCTAATAGTTGCTTCTTCATCTCCCACCACACATTTCTTGTCTGATCAAATTGGCTTGAATTTCTTTTGAGGAAGAAATTAGCATGTGCCCTTTGAATCACTTACCAGGCCCGAGATCTCTTTTTGATCGTTTTCCTTTTTTGACCAACAATCAGTGTCATTCAATCCTTTATTGGGGAAAAGTTCTGTTAAATATCAAAAACAAAGCATCCCAAAAAAATTATGGCGCTGCCTTGAACTCCACCCCAAGTCAATTGGAAGGGAAAACAGCAGCCTTTGGCTGCCCTATTCTCTCCTAACCATTCCATTCTCCCCAAACATGTTCAATTTATATTTCTTTGCTTGGGAGTGAGATGTAATGTTACGTGTAATGTTTTATTGATGCTCCTTATTCATAGTTTGAATTGTCATTCCCGTCATTATGACTGAAATGATATAAATGTGAATGATTTGTAATATGAATTGATAATTCTAAATGACTTAGGATGATGTCTTTAAATATAAGTCCTAGACACAAAGATTTTACCAACCAAGTTTACCATTTTTCTTTCCATTGAAAGAAGTTTGCAAATAAAAAAAATCAGATCATCCCTCTATGATGCACTAGAAGTAGTGCGTAAGTGAGCAATCTTCTCTTCTACAGTCTCAGTTCTACCATCATGATCATGCATTTGTGCATCAAGAATGTCAATTCCATGTCGTCTACCTATAAGCGCATCATTTCTTCTTATTTCATACTCAAACCTATTAGACCACCTAGCTGTTCTTACCATATTGTCAACAAAATCATCAAAAGTATTATAGAAATGATCTCTCAAATAAATAAAAACATCTCCTCTACCAGATGTACCAACTAGCTTAAATGTGAGACTTACCAACGTCCTTAGCTTTCCAAGAGTATTTGTTCTTCTTGGACAATTTGAAACTTCTTCATGTCTTTGTTGGCGTTCAAGTTGCCTTCTTTTCTCCATTTTCAAATTCTTTTAGGTCTGGTTGCTACTTCTAGGTTGAAATTACAACAGAATTACCAATCTTCTTTTAGAAGAGACTTCAACTTTTCTTGTAGCATTGGCAAGAAATGACCCCAAGATGGCACCAAATGTTAGGTCCCAAAACTACAGGTTCTAAATCATAGAACTCTTTTCTACCTTCAAGGTCAAGGGTTTGTCTTCGAGAAGGTAAAACAAGGGTTCCTCAATTGACTCCAGATGATTAACAGCTAACTAATGAGAGAGTAATCTCTCCTACACTTGAGCTCAACTAGACTCAAGAGGGTGTTCCTAGAGACATCCTTAATAAGTTATTAAATCAATTAAAATGTACAATAAATAGAATAAATAGCAACTATACCCAGATATACACTTGACCCCCATATTTGTCATTAGGTCAAAGTTGGCTACAAAAGGCCTTTTATATATCCAATAAAATACTCTACAACATGTATCTACAGACATTAACATTATTATAATCCCCTGCGATGGTTTTTTTTAACGTTTCATAGACATTGGCAAAGTACAGACATGTTGGTAACGGTTTCCGAAAAGTTTAATAGTTTTGCTTGCATAAGATTTATCCCCGGTCTACATGAATGAACCATAAACAACATAAGTAAAACATATTCTACTTCCTATAACTATTGGTAATAAATTTTGTTAATTTTAAATGTATGTCGGCAGTCAAGGTCTTCAAGACTAGTGCCTTATTGGGTCACAAAGTTACATTCAGCCATTAAAACCAATAAACAAGAAATTATAACAGAGACACAACATACAACAGCCACATCTATTTAATAATCCCTCATCAAACTTGTAAATACTCACCTATAACAATAAAGAGACCATTACAATAACATATTGCAATGTATTAAGGTGTTGCAACACTTGTCAAATTCTAGTTAAGGTTGCATCAACAAATGTGATTGAAAAAATAAAAAATATGATGAGAAAGAAGACCATCACACTTCTCTACACAAAAAATCTCTCAAAATACATACAACTAACCAAGGAGACATGTGAATTGCGAGAAAATTGTTGTCATTACATTCTCCATTATTCTATGCATTAACGGCAAGTTGATCTGAATGTACAGAGCAAAAGAGTGCCCATGAAATCCGCTGAAATAGTGACCTAGAGATGGCATGAATGTATCAGGCTCTACAACTCAACTGTTGCGATAGATTAAGGCATGGTCATTTGTGTCATTTCCTCCTTTGATTCCATGCCCTCTTGCAGAGACTGATTTTTCAAGCACATTCAGACCTGATCTGGTAACTAGAGGGCAATATTGTCTCATTAATGGTGCCATGTGTTGTTTTCCACTTTATCGTTGAAAATCACACACAAATCCACACCCAGATGATGAACAATGCTTTCCAAGCTGAAAAAAATCATTTGAGGTGGCATTGCATCAAATATGGTCATAAATGGCCTTTTGGACATCCAAGGGAGTAGGAGAATTTGAACAATGAAAAATGGCAAGAGTTTCGAACTTCAAAGGTTGGGGATACCTCATATTCATGTCTTTAGTCAAGCCGCCAAAGATCAAGGGTGACAAAGAACTCATAACATTAAAGAATTGGGAATGGGAAAAGTCCGAACAAGCAACTCCAAAAAAGTGTAAGTGTCAAAATATCAAGGATTGGGATTCAAGCATGCCTCTTGACAAGTACTCAAGGAGAGGGAAGGTTGAACATCCAATTCCGAAGGAGTAGTTAGAAGAAGGTTTGGAAGTCGAAGGGTTGGGTAATAGCAAGGTAAAGGTTTGGAAGGCCGAGGGATCAAGATGTCAAGGATGACATGGAAAGGATACCCAAGTAGAAAGAAGCCCACAACTCCGCTTCCAATAAAGCATTTGAGTAAAACATTGAGTCAAGAGCCAAGAAAGGTCCAAATGAGGTACCGAGTAAAAGATGGTCTAAAACTTCAATCTAAAAGACCTCAAAATAAAATTAACTACAAAGGACAGAGAGGTCAACCGCAAAGAAAAAAGTATGCAAGGAAGGGGAAATCTGATAGGTCAATGAGAATAGAGGGGAAGGTAGAGATAAATGGAATCGCATACTAAGATTGATAACTCTAAAAGTCTGAAACTCCAAAAACTTTCAAAAACCAAGAAATAACCCAACAAACCCAACACATGATTTTTTAAATTTTCCGAAAACATTTAACACCAAAAGGGCACACAGAGGACAACCCCTAGGAAAAATACACAAACAAAGACCCATACAAAGATTTCTCAGATCGCACAAGGAAACTAGGACTCAAGCAAAATGTGGTATTGTAGATTTGAATCCCAACATATGGCATAGGAGATTTTATACACTCTATTGGCATACCCTTAGATCTTGTTTTTCCCTCCATAAACAATCTATTTACCTCTACCTTCTCAGCTTCGGTTATCTATGGACAAACTTTAACCTTGTCTTCTAATGCCCAAAAAGTGACTAGATACCCTAGTGTCGATTCCTTTGAAATCTTTGTTGCAAAAATGACAACCAAACTCTATTTCCCACTAAATTTTCCTTTTTTTATCTTTGTCTAAAACTATTACAAATTGCAAAAGAAGTTTGGAGGGTTTGAATGGGCCCTAGTGGAACCCCATTTTGATGTGTCTCATCTTTGATTTGTTTTGCTCCAAAGTTATGCATTAGACCTTATCCACCCATTGTGTATAACCGATCTGAGATATCCTAATTGGGTCCCCTAAGTGTCTAACAATGCAAAAATCCATAAAGTTTAAGTTTGGGCTATTTTTGGTGTCTTCCTTAGTGTTTATGTGTTTGTCACCTTTTCGAGGTTTCGGGGATATCCATGCTTGTAAGCCTAGCTTGCTTGTGCATTTTGAAAAACCTAGTCTTTTATGATATCTTGAGTAAGGTATCACCTTTGTTTCATTTTTTGTATTTTTTGTATGAACTCAAAGCCTTTGTTGCCCAGCTAGATAATGGCATCGGTTTGCTACTAGCTCTTTCTCCCATCATCCCAACACACTCAACACAAATTAATGTAAACAACTTCTATTTTTATATATGCTAGTGTGCTCCAACTGCCATGTCTGGATGTATATAACATCAAAGGGCTATTAAAAAGCACATTCATTGACATTTATGTGGCAGATGATCTACTCTAATAAGATGCTTGACCTTGTGTTTTGCAAACCAGCATATAGACACAAAGTGACAACTGATATAAGGGGTGCATATGCAGTCGGTATGGTTTGTGTCATTGTTAGTGTTTAATTGTTGTTGTGATATTTGTTGCAGCATCTTAGGGAAATCCCCTTGGTTCAACAGAGCCAAAAGTGAAGGAGTTCCTACCCACCTCAATAATTGGTCCTCAGCTGCCCAACATGACTATAAGATTTGTGGTACTCTTCCCAAGTTCGACACCCTTGGCACTTGGGAAATAATCCAGTGTTAGGGATTTGGGGCTCACAACTCAGATCACCAACAGGCCCTTTGCATAAGGTCTTAAGAGAAGGTAAGGGCATTTAAACAAGTTATGCGGCTGTCCCTGCTTCACCCACAGCACTGCCACACCCTAACAACTGCCATGTCTTGTTTGTTCCCTGCTAACATTTTCATTTTCAACACTCCCATTGCTAGTTGTATTGTTTTTGAGAAATAACGAAGTGCAAACTCAAAAAAAGGAAATAAATTTGAAAATTAAATAACTGCTTTAAGTTTTTAACTCTTTTGATTTTATTTTATTTTAATCTAAATATCAAAAACGAAAAAACTGAAACAACTAGCTCACTATTGCTGCTCTGTCAAACCTCAAGTCTTTAGTTCACAAATACCAAATCAAATGTTTGTTTCTTTTTAAACCTCGAGGCTGCCCACTGCTGCAATATATTTTGCTGTTGTTTTTTTATTTTTTAAACAAGAGTTCTGCTTTTTGGGGTTTGAAAGCAGAGTGGATTTTGAACAAGATGTGTGGGTCTTGTGGGCCCGCCACCCTACTTATTTTTAATTTTTTTAATCCAATCAGTGAAAAATAAACTCAATTGTGTTTTCTGGCTCGGGACCCCTGGCAGTCCAAAATTTTGAGACATCTCCAGTCAGCTCTAAGGGATAAGCGATGGCCCGGCAATGTTTCCAGCACATCCCCATGTCCCCAAAACAACTTAAGTATGGGGATGGCCAAAAAAACCAAGGGACACATCCCCATGGAATATAGTATATTAATGAAGCCCTTGTGATCTTCATATGAATTGTAAGAAAGCATTTAATGTTTGTAAGAGGCTAATAAATATTTGTAAAAGATATTTTCTATTTTGAAAGTCTTAAATATCTTGGAGAGTTTTTCAATAAGTTTTTAAAGAGGTTTGAGTTCATTTGTAAGTGTTATTTATTATTTTGTAAGAACTTTCAAATCTCTTGGCTTGCTATTGCCGACTTTGGCTTTGCTATTATGATTTATGTTTTCCTTGTGAGGATCTAATACTTATTTCTTAAGATCCTTGTTGGATGCTGCCTGATCTTGTTAATGCTCCTTAATTATGTTGTTAAGAGTGGAATCTCTAAGCAAAAGACACTCCTTATCTACATCTGTCCCTCCTTCTAAATGAATCGCAAGTGATTCAATATGTGTTTTGATCAAACCCTTTGCTTCATATGTATTTTCATATCGCCAAGATGGTGTTTGTTTATGCTTGTGTGTGTTGTAAATTCATGTTTACAATCTCTTAGTAAGGGTGTTGGACTTTAGAGTTGTTAGAATATTGTCATTATGTCAAGGTGTGAGCTAGTTAGTTGTTTGCTTGAGCTGCTTGCCTGTGTGTTGAGCTACCTGCCTGCGTGTTGAGCTACTTGCCTACTTGCTTGAGCTACTTGGCTGTCTACTTCAGCTCCTTGCTTGTCTTCTTGTTGCCCAATCAGCCTTGTGTCAGCTTACTTGCTCTGTCACCTTCATGTCAGATTATGAGCCCAGTCAGCATTATGAGTCAAGTTTACATGTCAATAGTGGACTTTTCAATGCTCTTGTATATGGACTTCATCGGCTTCAATCTTATATTTGATCAAATTAATTGCAAATAAGCTGAATCGAATATAATCGATTTCCTTATTCTTGTGGCAGTTTATTCCTCCGTTTCAAGTCTATTATTGGAGGCGATTTATTTTGGTGTATTGGCTTTGTCAGAATATTTTATGGTGGCCTTTTTTTAAACCATGACGGAGAAGATTATGTGCTTAAACGTTTTTTTAAAAGGCTATCAATATCTTTACATGGTGCAATAAACTTCAGGCTATTCTGTTTGGGTGATTTTGATAACGTTCTTTTTGAGGCAGCTCCTTTCTCATCGTGGTGGCAATTTTTAAAAAGAAGAAGTCGTAAATATTCCTGACAAATTGTGTGGGACAGCTTCAGGAGGCACACATTGTTTTTAAGACTGTTGTTTCTTATCCTCCAGGTTTAGCGATGCCTTTGTAGCATCATAAAAAATTCATTTAACATATTTTGATTGACGTTTTCTACTTGGCAGCTCCTTCAGGTAAGACGTCTCTATGGTGGCCCAATAATTTTATCGTATTCCTCCTTTAGAGTGATGGGTTTAGGTTATTGTTGAGGCAGATTTTTCTTATGATATCAAGCTATTTCCTTAGACCATCGATGGGCTAAAAATGGTTTGCATTCAATGTTCTTTAGTGCCTTATGAATTTGCTATCTCTGGCGCTTATGAGGAAGTCAACTTATTGAATATTTGTTAGCATTTTTTAGATACTGGGTCTGCTTCGTTTTTTATGCTTGTCGCCCTCTTTTTCTTACAGAGGATGAAATAATATAATGTGAGGACGTACAGTGAGTTTTGGACTTAATGAGATTATTATTTTAAACATTGCAATCTCTATTTTCTGTGTGCTCAGGTGGTGATTATTTTGACATGATGAAGTAGTCGGGCTGTGCAGAAGCTATTATTCTGGATAAAAATTGCTGGCAATTAAAAACTTTCATCATATATCTTTTTGAAGTATGCAAAAAGTTTATCGAGCCTTCTTTAGAGTATGATATCTTCAGCCAATTCGTGTGGTGCTTAAGGTTGTTTGAGCTAGTTCAGGCATTTGTTTTTAGAGTTTATGCTGTGCGCTGGAGATGTGTTTGAACAGTATATGAAAGATAATTTTTCTGAGTTCATGGAGTGAGGGTGATAACATATTCAGACTCCTGGAACGGGCTGTGTAGAAAGTCAGTGTGTTTTCAGCAGTTCTTTGTGATTAAGAGAAGACTTTGCAGTCTATAAGAGTTCCAAAAGGTCAGAAGACATGGTCTAATATATTCTTTCATATCTTTGTCTAATCTGTTTGGGGTTGCAGATTGTCTCAGTATGTATGGAGGTGCTTTGATTAATGTTAATGCTCAGAGCAAAGTTTTTGAAAAGGTTTGCTTTTGAAAGGAGAACAGCATTTATATGTCAGCATGTGTATTTCATTTGGAAGGCAGAATGTTCACTGGAGTCATAAGTGCATTGTTCCTGAGTTGTGAAGATTTTTTGGGGATTTGGTGCTCACACTGAAGTTGGTGCTTCAGCCTTTCGGAGTTGGTGCTTCGAAGGAGAGTTGGTGCTCACTTTGTAATTTGGGTTGGTGTCCATTGTTGATAATAAAAGCAATATCTTGTCGTGGTTTTTTACCCGAAAGGGTTTTCCATGTGAAAAACGCTGTTCATCTTGTTCATGGTGTTTTGTGTTGCTCTTAATGTTATGATTTCTGATTCTTACGGTTTTGTGTTTTCAAATTCTGAAATACTGATTTGCCCCCTGTTGAAGACTACAGCCGCAGGCCTCTACTTCCAGCCGTGATTTCATAAAGCAATAAATGAAATATAGCCTAACGGCTATTTAATTTATTGGAGACACCTTTTAGTGAAGAGGCGCTTCACTTAAAAGATAAATTATATTTATTATTGTAGCCGACCTCTCCTTGATATTCGCCACTCTTCATGATGGCCGACCTCTTGAAGAAGAGACGCATCTCTTGGAAGAAGTCACATTCACTTTGTATATATAGGCGATCACTCTCTTCATTCTAGCATTCATTCATTATCATTCAAGTCCGCACTTAGTAAGAGATCAAGCATTACCTTCAGCAGATCGAAGTCTTCAAGAGGGTCGAAATTATCCTCTACAAGGAGATCAATATTATCTTGGATTGCATCAAGTGTGGTGCTGTTAATTCGGCCTTGTAATTGGCCTCATTGTAAAGCGAATTGCTGTTTATTATTCAATATATAAGTGATATATTGTTGCTGGGTTGTTCTCCCTCAAGTTGGAGGGTTTTCCCAGGGTATATGCTGTGTCAAATTGTTTAAATTGTTCTATATCTGCTTATTTAATTTTTTATCCTAAAACTAACATGGTATCAGAGCGAGTTTAAGCAAGATCGTGATCAGATTTCTATAAGCAGCGTTATCTTCCATTCTCATTATCATCTTTGTGTGTCTATCTTATCTACGAAAATGGTGAACGGACTTAAAGTTGAAGATAGACTCAATGGTGCCTCCAACTTCACCTCTTGGAAGTTTAGAGTACTTATTGCATTGGAAGAAAATGATATTATCGAGTTCGTGGAGAACGAGGTACCTAAACCTTCCGATGAGACTGAGAAGACTCAAAGGAGGAAGAATGGCACAAAGGCCAAGAAGATATTGATTGATTCTATGAAGGATCACCTTGTGCCTATTATCTCCAAGTTGAAGACAGCGAGAGAGATGTTCAAGACTTTGGAGGGACTATATGAGATCAATAACACTAGTCGAGCTCTTGCATTGAGGCAACAGCTTCATCACATCAAGATGGCGAAAGGAGATTCAATCATCTCCTTCTTCATGAAGATCACCGAGTTGAGAGATCAGCTTTGTGCCATTGGTAATATGGTTGATGACAAAGATTTAGTCATGTTGGCACTCAACGGTCTTCCTCAATCTTGGGAGCCATTCATCCAAGGTATTAGTGGAAGATTGAAGCTACCAAAGTTTGATCGACTTAGGGCAGAATGTATTTAAGAGGAATCAAGATTGGCAGCAAGAAGTATTGGACGAAGTTCTAACAATGAAGAAAATCATGTACTTGCTGCTCAAACATCGAAGAGGAAAGGAAAAGAAGGAAAGAAAGGCAATTTCAAGAGGAACAGAGATAGAAGATCGAATGGTGCTCCTAAATCTAAGAAGAAGAAGGATCTCTCCCATATACAGTTCTTCAAACCTAACAAGTTTGGTCACTATGTGAGAGATTGTGCAACTAGACCAAAATAGCATGCTACTACCGCGGATGTGGATGAGGTCTCTCCTCAAAAGGATTCAAGAGACAATTCAAGTGGATTTCTATTTATCTCAGCCCTATCAAGCAATGTTCCAACCAATAGCAACACATGGTTGATTGATAGTGGCGCCTCTCAGCACATTACTAGATTTAGAGAACATCTTTCAGATTTGGTGGAGAGAGATACCAACATTCAAGTCATAGTTGGAGATGATGCATGCTATTCTGTAAAGGGTGCAAGAGCCTCCTCTCTCCATCTAGATTCCCACATTTCTCTTCATTTGAGCGATGTGTTGTTCGTACCAGGTATCAAGAGGAACCTTGTATCAATTTCAGCTTTGGGGGACAAGGGATATCAAGTTGCATTTTCCGAGGGAAAATTTCTTGTTTGGCCGAAGAACTCTAGCATCAAGACAGCCCAAGTGATTGGTGTTCGGCAAGAGAGTCTTTATAGACTTTCCATTCGTCCAATGCAGGCATTGTTACATGATTCTACCAGTTCAAGTGAGCTTTGGCATAGAAGACTTGCTCACCTTCATTTCAGAGATCTTCCATCCATGCAGAAGATGGTCACTGGCCTTCCAAAACTTAGTCAGGAGCATAAAGGTACTTGCCAAGGATGCACATTAGGTAAGAATACTAAAGGTCCTTTTCATAGTAGTGAAAGTAGATCTAAATGTATTCTAGATCTTGTTCATTCTGATTTGTGTCGTCCAATGTCTGTTGCTTCTTTGAGTGGTTTTTGGTATTATGTAATTTTCATTGATGACTACTCTAGAAAGACTTGGATTTATTTCTTAAAGACTAAGGAATCTGAAGAGGTACTTGAGAAATTCAAAGAATTTAAGGCTCAAGTAGAGAACTTGTCCGAGAAGAGGATCAAAGTTCTAAGATCTGATAACAGAGGAGAATACATCTTTGGAGGCTTCCATAACTTTTGTATCGAGGCAGGGATTAAGAGGGAGTTTTGTGTCCCTTACAATCCACAGCAAAATGGCGTTGTAGAAAGGAAAAATAGATCCATTGTTGAGACAGCTAAAGTTGTGATCCATGATCAAGACTTGCAAGCCTTCCTTTGGACAGAAGCATCTAGAACTGCAGTGTATGTTCAAAATCGGAGCCCTCATTGTATTTTGGAGAACATGACTCCTGAAGAAGCCTTCACAAGTGTGAAGCCTGAGGTTAGTCACTTGAGAATCTTTGGTTGTCCTGTGTATGTTCATGTGCCTAAAGATAAAAGGACTAAGTTGGAACCATCTGGCAAGAAAGGAATATTTGTGGGCTACAGTGAATCCTCAAAAGCCTACAGGATTTACATTCCAGGTCAGAAACAGATAGAGATCAGCAGGGATGTCACTTTTGAGGAAGATGTTGCATTCAAGAGAACTAAAGGTTCATACATGGAGATAGATAATGAAGACCAAGAGACTCCTTAGGACATGGAAGTGTTGATCATACTCCTGAGATTTAGAGGGAGTCTACTGAACCAGAAGAAGATGGTGATCCAGTTGAGCCTTTGGAACCAACTGATGGGCCAAGAGACATTGTCATAGGTCGAAAGAGACCTCTATGGGCTAGGCAAACAATGCAGGAGGCAGAAAAATTTGCAGCTCCTAGAGGAACATTCAAAGAAAGCAAAAGACCACAGAAGCTTCCAAGCTATGTTGCATTAATGAGTCATATCATTGAATCTGAGCCTTCCAGTGTTGAGGAAGCTTCAAGTCAGCAAGTATGGAGAGATGCTATGGCTGAAGAATATCAATCTATCATCAAGAATGATGTTTGGGATATTGTACCAAGACCAAAAGGGAAATTTGTTGTATCTTCAAAGTGGCTTTTCAAGATCAAGCATGCGGCTGATGGAAGCATTGAGAAGTACAAGGCTAGATTTGTGGCTAGAGGATTCTCTCAGAAAGAGGGAATACATTATGAAGAAACCTTTGCTCTGGTTGCTCGTTATACATCCATCAAGACTATCATTGCTATTGCAGCAGCTAAAGGATGGAAGTTACATCAGATGGACGTGAAGACAGCATTCCTTAATGGTGTAATTGAAGAAGAGGTATACATTGAGCAACCTAATGGCTTTGAGATTCATGGGAAGGAGTCTCATGTTTGTAAATTGAAGAAGGCTTTGTATGGCCTTAAGCAGGCTCCTCGTGCTTGGTATGAGAGGATTGATCGATACCTGATGAGCTTGGGCTTCTCCAAGAATGATGTTGATTCAAATCTGTACTTCAAGGTAGTTGATGGTGAGGCATTAATCTTGGTTCTTTATGTCAATGATCTATTTCTTACTAGAGTAGAATATCTCATTATCAAATGCAAGGAGCTTCTAAATTCGAGATGAAGGATCTTGGATATATGCATTACTTCCTAGTATTAGAAGTATGTCAGAGGCCTAATGAGATCATTCTAAGTCAAGGGAAGTATACAATAGACATCTTGAAGAGATTTGGTATGATGGATTGCAAATCCATGTCTACACCAATGGAAACCAATTTGAAGAAGCTAAGTGAGTATGCAGCTAGTTCAGATCTGGTGGATCCTACTATGTACAAGCAGTTGATTGGATCGTTGATGTATCTAGTCAATACTAGACCAAATATTTGCTATGCAATGAGTGCACTTAGTCAGTTCATGTGTGAACCAAGGCAAATTCATCTAGTTGCAGCTAAACATATCCTGTGATACTTGTGTGGCACAGTTGGATATAGCTTGAAATATACTTCCAATGTAGATCTAAAGCTGCAAGGATATTCTAATTCTGATTGGGCAGGAAGTGTAGCTGATCGGAAAAGCACCTCTAGTTGTTGTTTTAGTTTGGGGTTTGCGATGATCTCCTAGTGTAGCAGGAAGCAGTCTTCAGTGGCACTAAGCACTGCAGAGGCCGAGTACATTGCAGCTTGTGTAGCAGCCCGAGAAGCAGTGTGGCTTCGAAAGCTCTTTGCAGGATTGTTTGGACAATCATTGGGGCCAACTACTATTCATTGTGAGAATCAAAGCTGTGTGAAGCTTTTTGTCAATCCAGTGTTTCATGACAGAACTAAACATGTTGAGATCAAATACCATGTTACATCCCCCCCTAAGACTTGATATGTTATGATATTGGAATCATGGATGTTAATATTGTTATTGTAACTGCCTTTCATGAGAACGTGAAATGATGGGTTAAATAATTGTTTTATTTTTGCAAAATGTAAAAGTGAATGTGAATGTTTATTTAAATGTGAAACTATTGATGATGATGATGATGATGATATTATATGTAAATGTGAATTAATGCGTTAAGAATGGACTAACTCTAGTTTCTTGTGTCAAGTGGTTGCAGGATCGACATCGCACGAAGAAAAGGGACTATCATCAGGGAGAGGACGCAGTTGACAAGGATCTAATTGTCATCAAACTCTGGGCAGTGTATGACAATGCAAAAAATATATAACCTTGGCCTTGGTAAAATAAATTTTGAATATTAAAGTCAAAATTAAGATATAAATACTTAATAGGGGAATTTTAATATAAAGAAATATAATTATGAATGTTTAAAAAAAAATTAAAGCTTAAATAATATAATAATAAAAGGGCAATAAATTAAAACAAGTGAAACGTAAATTTTATTCTTTGTCGAGTTCATGGGTGCGGGAATGGCCGACGGCCATGGAGTCAAAGCACTCCGCCACTCCACCAGAAACGCATGGAATGCGAAGGGGTTTCGAAAGAATCCGGAGTGGAATGCGAATGGGCTACCTCTTAAGTTCGGTCTCCTTCCCTATTGAACTCATCACAGTCAGTTTTCTCGACATTTTTTCATGGGAATCTTCTCTTTGTGTGGAACGTGCCTCTTGGTTTGGGAAATCATCTGTTGAACCAAATATGGAAATGCTTATGCCATTCTAGACTCTATTTCCTAGCGCCATTCTAAATTCCTTAAGTCCATCATTCCGCATTGCCTTCATTCAAACTCATTCGCATTATTTTCTTAATTCCTCTAGGAAGTGTCTCAGTCGTGTTGTGAATGGGAGCTGTGAAGTTTGGGTCTCTGCTCACGCGTACGGGAAAGAATCCTTCAATCATCTTTTATTCGAATTTAAGGAGGCTGTGAGGTCGTCCTTTTCAAGCTAGAATAAGGAAGTCAAGTCGTTTGCTCCTGTACTAGTTCCTCTTCCAGCTTGAATTTCTCTGCAACCAAGCACGTAAGGGTTTCTAGTATCCTATTCTTAGAAACTGAAAGATATTGCTTTTATCTGGTGTTTTAACAAATTCCTTTCCAAGTGAAGCTTAGAACATTCAATTCAAGTAGTTGGTTGATGGTAATTAGTTGTGCGATTAATTTCCTATGAAGGCTTTAAATATCAATTCTGAATTTATATGCGACCTTTCTCCTTCATCTACCAATTATGGAGCCCCATAATCTTGATTTGAATCTATTTCTTCCTAATTAGGGAATTCCCGTCTGTGTAACCCTAAATTCGCTAATCTTTGATAACGAATGTTACAATGATTGAATTTCACCTTCAGCGTAGCCTAAGGTTCTTTATTTCTGGATTCATTAAGTCCTGACATTGTTATTTTGAATGTGAAGCCATACCTCTAAATCTCCAAACCCCAGAAGCTGATGTTAGTTTATAATTTACTCGGTAGCTAACTTGAACTCATCTAATCTCAACATTGTTGTTGAAACATTAAATTGGATAGGTGTTCTTTTCCAATCTGTTCATACAAGTCATCTGAAGTTGTGGGTGTAACTGAGCCTTCTTGGATATCTTGCTAGTTAAACCTCTTTACTTAATTTCAAGTCTCTCTTAATAGTCTGATCTGAAAAAAATTGCACCTTAATCATAACTTGATCTTGACTGACATTGTTATTGAATGAGTAATCCTAATCAATTCAATACAACTTCCTCTTCCTCCTTAAGGATATCAATTGATCTTCTTAAATGAAAAGATCCATTTCAACACAAACAATAAACCGTAAGGTTAAGAATCTAAGAGTATTTTGTACGTCAACAATAACACATGAATTAAGAAACCTAACCTGGAAGCAATCATGTCGAGCAAGGGTGTATACTGACTGCACAATAGTGCTAGCGATGTCGGCACAGTAGTGCCAGAGGCATTGGCACAGTAGTGCCAAAGAGACCGGCACAGTGATGCCAGAAGCACTTAAAAATCCTTGGCCAAGGTAGATGCCAGTGAGGCAAAAGTCAGTTTTCATGTATCAGATATACTCTAGTCAGAATGATCCGTCTGGGTAGTGTTGTGACCTTTTCACACATCGCCCCATTGCAAATGGGGACCCTTTATTTTTTTTTGCTTTTTGGTTTTACCTTGGCGTCACAATTGCTTATCACCAGTCTTTTTACAATGAGGAGTTTGAGTTCTAAGAGTCGCCCGAGTCAAGCGAGAGAGTTTTAGCCTGGATCGTCGTGCAAACATCACCATCATGCTTAGGAAGCCCGGGAGACGAAGATCGATTGTCATTTCGGTCAATTCCGACACCTCCCAATTTTTAGGGTTTTCCACCCCGGGTCCCCTATTTTTTAGGACCTACTTTTTGGGCACTTTTGGGCAATTCTGAGATTCCTATTTTTATAGTCTATTTTTGGAAAGTTGCTATTTTTGGAAAATTTCTATTTTTAGAAAGTTTCTATATTTGGAAAGGTCTCGAGTTTCGAAAATCCACTCAGAAGTTCGAAAAGATCAACGAAACTCTCAGAAAATGGATTTGAAAATTTTTGAATTCATGGTGAAATTCTGGAAAATGATGAGAAATCTGGTAAAAATCACAGGGAATTCTGGAAAAGCACAGAAAATGGTGAATAAAATGATAAATCAGTCAACACATTGGTGAAAAATCTGGAAATTCATCAAGAAATCTGAGCAGATCATGGTTAAAAATCTGAGTAATCATGGAAATTCGCCTAAGTTTGGAATCATGGAGGTCCAACCAGCAAGGAGAAAGAGAAAATTAATGCAAACAAGCTTCAGCCAGACAATGGAAATGGCCTGACAGTGAAGAAACTCCGCCCAGCAGCATAATGAAGAAATGGCAAGACATTTTGCCAAGTCCGCCCTCCAATGGCATGGAAATGGAGGAAGTCTGCCCAGGTTCAAGTGTCCAATGGCATGCCAAGAGCTGAAGTCCGCCTTAAGTGGCTAGCCAAGTGAGGAAGTCCGCCCATGTCCATGTGTTAGATGGCAACCAATCTGATAAAGTCCGCCCTTAGCAAAACGAGGAATGGCTGGGAGATGTAGCAAGTCCGCCTTGGATAAAATGTTAGATGGCATGCAAATTGGCTAAGTCCGCCTTGGGTAAATAAAGAAAACGGTAAAGAAAGACCCAAAGTCCGCCCTATGAATGGCAACAAAACAAGGCAAGTCCTCCCTTGAACAAATCAGATAATGACTTTAAAATGATGAAGTCCGCCTTTAAATTGGCATCAAAAGTGGCCAAGTCCACCCTTGGTCAAGACTGAAATGGCCTGACCTGTGCTAAAGTCCGCCCTCAAAAGGAAGAGGCAATGGCAAAATAATTTTAGACAAAATGGAGAAATGGCAAGCCATCCTATGAAGTCTGCCCTGAGAATGGCATGAAGAGTTGCTAAGTCCGCCTTGGTTAAAATGTTAAATGGCATGCTAAGTGGCCAAGTCCGCCTTGGACATAATGTTGAGATGGCAAGACATTTTGCCAAGTCCGCCTTGTATGGCATGAAAAATGATGAAGTCCGCCTTGGACAAAATGTGAATGGCAACAAAAATGATGAAGTCCGCCCTTGGTCAAGTGTCAAATGGCAAGGAAAGTTGCCAAGTCTGCCCACCATAATGCAAATGGTTTGAAGTGAGGTCAAGTCCGCCCAGCCACATGTTAAAATGGCAAGACAATTAGTGAAGTCCGCCTTAGCCAAAAGTTGAAGTGGCATCAAAATTGGTAAAGTTCGCCCATGGCCAAAACAATAGATGGCAAAGAAATGTGCCAAGTCCGCCCTTGGCAAGGCCATAAAAGAAAACACCCAGCACAAAGTGGAGTGGCAGGTTGCAGGCTGAAGTCCGCCCTTAGTCAATTGGTAAATGGCTAGAAAATGTGTGAAGTCCGCCATGAGAAGTAGAGTATAGCATGAATAAGAGGCAAGTCCGCCATGTGAAAAAAAGTGAATTGGCTAAAGCATAGCCAAGGAAAAAGTTGAATGGCTAAACTAATAAGGAAGTCCGCCATGCTTAGAGAAGAGTAGAAATTGTGAAATTTTGCCTAAGTATGGGCTTTGAGAAATTAAAAATATATGCTCGGCACTTTGAAAATTCGCCATGCTTGAAAAGAAAGAAAATTCGCCTAAGTCCAAACATTAAAATGTCTAAAGAAAATCATGGCAAAATAATTTTGGACGAAGGAAGGTAATGGCAAAATAATTTTGGACGAAGGAAGGTAATGGCAAAATAATTTTGGACAAAGGAAGGTAATGGCCAAATAATTTTGGACGATTGAAAGTCATAGCAAGATAAAATGGATGGCCAAATGAAATTGGACGGAAAGAAAATTAAAAGCTTGAAAATGAAATTTATAAAAATCTTTCAAAACTTATCTTGAAAAGTTATCTTTAGGAGAGAGAAAATCTAAAATAAATTTGTTTTGTTTTACTGCAGGTGGATGACTACACAAGGCGAGGAAAATGGCAAAGAAAGTGTAAAGTCCGACTAGAGGGGAGATGAAAGAGAACTTGGGGAGTCCACCATCGCACATTGCAAGACCTACAAGAGGTTCGCCAAGAATTTGGCATCATGAAGACAACGGCAGGCACATCGTCAAGTACATCCAACTTACGCAAGCCAAATTCAAAATTGAAGACAAATCTACCGGCAAAGTTTATTTGAGCACAAAAATGGCCGAAATCTTGAAGGTATTACAAAGTAGCCAAAATTTGGCTAAGTATGGAAATTCTCCACAGAGAAAGTGCCAATTTCCTCCATTGCGGCGAAAGCACAAGGGAGTTCCTCTCCAAATTCAAGGCACGTGAAGGAATTCCAAAGCAATCTGGAAAGAAAGACTTAATAACTTCAAGTCTAAACAGGTGCTCCAAGTCGAGGAGAGAAGAAGAAGCCAAAGTCACCCAAGATCAAAGCACAAAGGATAAAGTCATCGGCAAGGAAAATATTCTAAGGAACAAGACCAAAGTGATCGAGGAAGGCATCCAGCACGTTGAGGTGGCGCCTCGTCATCTTCCGACTAATCAAATCATTCCAAATCAACATGCAACAACTTTCTATTTTATCTGTTGGTTCATATTTAGCAAAAAGGACAAGTGTCCTCGAATGAAGTTTTCTCATTGGTCGAGGGGTAGCAAACCCTAATTAGGGTTTTATTTGTAATCTTGGCCGTTGATTCCTAAATCAATCTTGGCCATTGAATTGTAATTGGGGAGCCTATAAATTGAGCTCACCCCCTCATTTGAAAAGGCATGGGAGCATGTTGCAAAACATGTTGAGATAAGCAACTGTTGTAAGATTGCCAAAGTAATAAGTAATGTATGCATTGTTCCGATGGTGATTGCTTCTCTTATTTTGGAGTTGGCATGGTTCTTATCCCTCATCATAGTTTAGATTTCTTTTCATGTATGTTAGATGAATGCAAGATCTGATAAGTATTGATTTATGGCAAAACTTTTTGCTCATACTTTCTTTGAGTGGATGCTTTTCATTCAATGCGTAAAGTTAGCCTGAGCTTATTTTGTGGATGCTTAACTTTTGTCTGGATAAATATTGTTCGATTTGATAGTAGTTATTCATGATGTGAAAATCATAAGCACATTCCCTTGAAGATTCCACCCCCTTTGTGTAGTTGTCGTTGAGCGTGGCGAAGCAAAGCGTGGTTATTGGTTCCATCAAGTCAATACCGTCTCTTGAATTCTTAGGGAGTAGACTAGAAATTCTAAACCTTTATCTCCTTTTTCAGTTTGTTTGATCCATGACCCAAACAGTAGAGCTTCATTGTCTAGACCTTCATTGTGAATTGAACAAGCCTAGCGTAAGTCCCTTTGTGTTACCAGCAAAATCACATCAAACCACAGAGCTCATCCACACTCATCTTAAACATTGGAATTACCGTATGATCTTACTTGCAATCTTCGCATACGAGGTAGTTTTTCAAGAGGGGATAGAGCGTCTTTGACACTTTATTCTAGAATGTTTGTTGTGTCATAAAACACGCATCAACAGGTAGGAGAAACCTACAGAGGAGGGATCGACCAGCAATATAGATGCATGGACACCAGGCTCAGAGACATGATGACATTTGAACCTTGTTGATTGACCTCGAGAAGGGCCGGGTTTCTTCAGTTGAAGAACACGGGAAGACCAGAAGGTCTTGGTTGGGCGGTAAAGCCCCTGATGATAATCCCTTTTCCCAAAGATGAGTAGCACAAGAACTTTCTGCTTGAAGAAAATGTCAGGATAACAAACTCTTCATGCTTATTCCAAGTATTGCTTGTCCATTTATAAAGTTTATCTATTTTTAAGCAGTTGCATTTCTATAAAATTTGTTATTTGATGAATTAGAGAATGTGAATAGCCAATTATTCTCCTTTCATGAAAATATTAAATTCTTGATGGAAGTTGAAATTAATAAGCAACTTTGTGCCCTAAAAGAAAACCCTAGTTTGACAGTTTTTCTGTTATGATTTATTGTGAACGGTTAGAAGTTCTTTTTCAGCTGACAACGGTTAAAATTTAGAAGTTGGATACATCTTTTAATCAATTGAAAAACCCTAGTTTCTAAAAATAAAAGTTAGTTACAAAACAGCTGACAGTTAGATAACTGTTTATTTTAAAACGTAGATCAAATAGGATGTTACATACCACTACATCAGGGATATGGTATTGAGGAAAGCTATCCAGTTGAGATACATTTGCACTGATGAGCAGACAGTTGATATTCTCACCAAGCCTCTCTCCAAAGTAAAGTTTGTACACTTTCAAGACAAGCTTGGAGTTGTGGAGAATGAAGCCCTAGCTGAGAGGGAGACTTAGCATCAGTGATCATTTGTGATTTGCTTTAATGCATCTTTCTCTGTGAGAGAAATTTGAGGTGTAAGCCCTTGTTAATACATCTTTCTCTGTGAGAGAAATTTGAGGTGAAAGCCCTTGTTTCCACCCTTTGGGAGTAGCCATGGTGGATGTCATGTTGAGTGACTCCATGACAACATCACGTTGAGAGACTCTGTGATGATTTTCTTGTACTTGTGCTTATCCACCCTCTGGGAGTAGCCATGGTGGACGTCATGTTGAGTGACTCCGTGATGGGCACTTGTGCACATGTTCTTTTCCATACATGGGAGTAGCCATGATGGATGATATCACGTTGAGTGACTCCGTGATGAGCTCTTTTCCACAAATGGGTGTAGCCATTGTGGATGTCATGTTGAGAGACTCCATGACATTGGATATCTGGAAGTATTTCTCCCTAGCTGAGAGGGAGTGTTGAAGACTACAGCCGCGGGCCTCTACTTCCAGCCGCGATTTCACAAAGCAATAAATGAAATATAGCCTAACGACTATTTAATTTATTGGAGACACCTTTTAGTGAAGAGGTACTTAACTTAAAAGATAAACAATATTTATTACTATAGCCGACCTCTCCTTGATATTCGCCACTCTTCGTGATGGCCGACCTCTTGAAGAAGAGACGCATCTCTTGGAAGAAGTCACATTCACTTTGTATATATAGGCGATCACTCTCTTCATTCTATCATTCATTCGTATCATTCAAGTTCGCACTTAGTAAGAGATCGAGCATTACCTTCAGCAGATCGAAGTCTTCAAGAGGGTTGAAATTATCCTCTACAAGGAGATCAATATTATCTTGGATTGCATCAAGTGTGGTGCTGTTAATTCGGCCTTGTAATTGGCCTCATTGTAAAGCGAATTGTTGTTTATTATTCAATATATAATTGATATATTGTTGCTGGGTTTTTCTCCCTCAAGTTGGAGGGTTTTCCCAGGGTATATTTTGTGTCAAATTGTTTAAATTGTTCTATATCTGCTTATTTAATTTCTGATCCTAAAATTAACACCCCCCCCCCACTTCAATATTTCCTGTGTGCTCTTCAAGAGTTCCAAATGGTCAAGAGGCAGCCATTCTCTCATTGGCTTGTATAATCTTGGAGCTTGGAGTTCAAATGGATTCCTTGAAGATCCCTCTCCTGTGTTTGGGAATGGACCATCAAGTTGTAAAAAGATCTTTTATGTTTCGAAGTTACCAAAAGGATTGATTTTAGTATTAATATTGGAGGAAACTTATAATCACTATGTATTTGAAGAACGAGAATTGTATGTAGGAGTTCCCTTGAGAAAGAGAATTGAAACCTATTTCTTGAATTTCAGTTTGGAAGAATTTGGTAAACCGAATGTTTATGGACTTTTCCCTATTATAAATTTGTTGATATATGTGTTCAAGTGACTATCTTGTGGAGATTTAGTATTGTGAAACATGGTTGGAAGAATTTGTGTTGTAATAAAGACCTATGTCATGTTCCAATTTATTAAATCAAAAGATAATTGAAATTAAGATTTTGGCGAAGTTAGCCCCCAAGATGTAGATCAATTGGTAAGTCATTCGAAAACACAAATATCAGTTGTGTATTCAAAATCTAGCTAAACCACAAACAAGGGGAAGGCTTCCTATCAAGGAGTTATAGAGAGGTTTTGTAATGTCCCCTTTTTCTAAGCGAGTTATTTATCGAAGACCGTTAGCCTATCCTATTCCTGTAGGCTAAGCCGAGTATTTAAAGAGAAGAGAGGAAAATTCAATTTATCTATTTCTTCTAAATGTGTTGCATAATCCTAGGAGTAGAAAGGAACCTATTATCTATGCTTAAGTAATCAGATAATGAAAATGATTGTTACTGATCATTGCCCTAAATGCTTTCTTTTTTACAAATTATGGATCGTATCTTGCATGTGTGTATGGCAATCCTAGTTCCCTCCTTTCTATGATCATGTCTTGTGTTGAAAAATAGAATGGAGAATTTCTTTATGTAAGTTGTGATCTCTCTCTCTCTCTCTTATGCTCTTGTGTTGAGACAATAAAATGAAAAAATGAATGAAGGTGAAACAATAGATCTTGTATATTATTCCTTATTTTGAAAAGAGAAAAGTTACATAATCTTCTTATTGAATCTACTTCATCTTTAGTTTATGATTATTGTTTATAAAAGAATAAATTGTTCATTTATGATTTGTCTTTCTTTCAAATTTTGTAGAATGTTGTGTTAGGTGTTGGCAATCTAAGTTGTAATCCCCAAATCCCTAAGGTCTTATAATCTTCCGGGTGCCATGGGTGTCAAACCTAAGAAGATCATCACAAACCTGTCTTCAAGTTGGGCAACTAAGGACCAACGCTTGAGGTGGGTAAGACCTCCTTCACTTCTGGCTCTACAAGACCAAGGAGGGTTTTCCCTAAGGTGTTGAATTGATGATTAAAAGACTTAAATACTCCCTTGTAGCAAACTATACCCACTACTCAATGTATCACAATATACCTATGTGCTAGTTTAGACATGTGAGGCTATACACCTAATTAACAGATAATCTACCATATACTTGTCCACGAAAGAGTTTTTATGATAACCCCTTTTAGCTGTTACAAACATTTAGACATGGCAATAGAACATACACACTAAAAAAAAATGAAAATGTTTTAATTGATTGATTTTGGGTGTGTTGGGGATGATGGAAGAGAAAGCAAATAGCAGACCGATGCCTTGATCTAATTGGGCAACAGTGCCTCTATTCTCACACAAAAATTTAAAAAATTAACAATTGCAACCACGGTGATGTATTAATCAATACAAAAGACTAGGTTTTCCAAAATGCAAAGCAAGTTGGACTCTACACATACATTCAAAAAAACCACAAATAGTTTTAAGAGTGTCTACTTAGTATCCCATAAGCATGCACATACATTTTTTTTCTTATGCTGGAAGATACCTTACAAAGGCTTTGCAAGGATTTTACAGTCATTTGGCTAGCCAACTAAGCAACACACATCTAGAAATGTAAAACATACACATGGAAACACTCAATGAAGGTTGATTCTACCAATAATCAGCCAATCTCAAGGGTTACAAATGTTATTACAAACTTTCAACGAACCCAAATCATTACAATGCAAAAATGTCTATATCCAAAGCTGGAAACTATGAACCTTTTCATTCTAGCATGTAAGTTCTTCTCTTTGCTAGGCTCCTCTCCTAAAATTGATATCCTCTCTTCTCTAAAAATGCAACCAAGGCAAATATACCTTGGCAAGGAAGTTTGCAAATCCTCAGAAGGTCGTGCAAGGCCAAGGAATCCCTAGCTGCAACCTCTTCCAACGCCCAGGTGACAAGTGTCTTCTGCAAATACGATCTGACCACAAAGCGACATGCAAAACATTCTTTTGACATGCACCATGCCTCTACATTGATGAGTCATGTGTTTGAATGCAAGTAGCAAGAAGAAATCGCCCAAAAGTCCCACCCAAATTGCATCCTGGAAGTGTCATGAAACATACAAAGTCTCTACAGATATTAAATGGAGTATGGGCACCATACAACCTCCTAGATCAGCATCAAAATGACATAAATGTCATTAGAAAATGCACTTGGATCGAATCAGGGTAGTTACAATGGTTGTATTATTTATGGCAGCAATTGAGACTCATCTTCATCGTTTTTGAATGTTGCGGAAATTTGTCTCCTATCTGGATACGGAAACCCCACCTCATGTGGACGTGGTGTGAAAGAACATAATCAAGAAGCAAAACACAACCTCATCTAACGAGAAAAACGCCCTAAAATGGCTCGGCGAAACTTTGAACCCCCAAGTGGGAAAATTCAGATGCAACTACCTTTCCTACAAGGTCCAAATGATCCCCAAACACTCGCAACACTCCACCTATAGAAGAGTGATCTATAAGAACCCTTAAAGGTTCTAACTGAAATTTTTTCCTTTTTCTGGTCTGAAAATTTTTGTCTTGCCTTCACTTATGTTTCAACAAAGATTTACTATAACATGTAGATTAAAGGATTCCAAGCATAAACAGAAAGAGATGCACTAGAACATAGTTTTTAGGAATTCAACAAAGATGAACTCAAACAAGATGAACATACCCAGCAAGATAGCTTATCCTCTTTATTTGATTTGAAGCTGGTTACAACAGAAAAGAGTGAGTATTACAATCGTTTAGGTCTGATAGTGATTTTGAGTTTCAGACCTTCAATTACACCCGGTTTGTGCCAAAGTATCAAACAAACCCTAGCTGCAAGAATGGAGAATGAAGCTAAGTGTGTGGGATGATAAGCCTAGCTGGAGATGATTGAAGAAAAGCACTGGTGCAGCCCACTGGAGGTTGTAGTCGCCAAAAACTCCACAGATATGGTGTTGAGATCAGCTTGAGGACTGCTGTGATGAAAATCTGATTATGTTTTGAAGATGGAAATCGCCCAAAATGCCCTTCTATGTCAAGCGAAGCTCTTGCAATCTCTTCTTTCCACAAATCAGAGTCTTAATCTGCAACTGGAGTTGTGCTAAAGAAATCTGGTTAAGCTCAATGGTGAATTTCAGTTTGAAATCACCTCACAAGGTGGAATGGGGACATCACCAAACCACAGAATTCAAGGGAGCAGCACCTTGAATCGACTGAAACTATTTTCAGTCAAGAGATCTCTCTCAACAAACAAGATAATAATACCAATAACATGTTTTTCTCATCCCCCAAGCCTCCTTTAAATAAGGCCTTAAGACCAAACCACCCTAGGAATGAAATCAGATTTGTTTTCATTAAAAAATTAGCCTTGCTTCAAGGCTAAGGCACCTAGCCCAAGTCAAAGAGGATCAGATTTGCTTAATTAAAATATTAATAACTTCTTGACAAAGTTTCCCAAACCTTCCTAGAAGAATCTGATTGCCTTTTTGCCTTTTTGGAGATTATAATATTCTAACTTGGAAGTTTCCTTCAGCCACCCCAAGGAGGAGATCAGATTTGATCTTAAAATATTAATTTATGGTAGCTTCTCCCTTAAGTCACCTAAACCGCCATAGGGAGGGGGAGGCTTCTAGAAGCTAATTAGATTGGATGAGGTCGACTCACCTCCTTGCTTTCTTGTCCTCCTTGTTTGCTTGGTTTTGCAAATAGATCTCCTTGCCTGCTTTGACTCGAAGTAGACCTTCTTGCTTGCTTTGACTAGCGAGTAGACCTCCTTGCTTGCTTTGACCTCCTTCTGTGCTTTGACAAAATTTGATCCTTATTGCCACAATTCATTCCCTTTTCATGCCTTCTAACCCACAGGAATGTTGGATGGGCTAGAGTCGAGCCACCATGATGTCACTCTGAGAGTGGGGACATTACATGATCCCTATCGGGATGAGGCATAACAAGAAATTCCATCAAGATGCACGAAAATCCAACTGGCATCAGAACATGTCCATTGGGCCACGAAATACCCGAAGCATCCCCATGAACCACAAAATCCCACAAGACCATCGCTTGTACAAAAAACTTCTAACAACCAGACACGTGGGGAAGTGAACCCCATCGGGTCAAAATCACACCAAACCTTTGTCCGGTTCACATGCCTATCCCCACAATACCACCTTCATCATTTTGATGCCCTCTATGGAAAGGTTGCATTCAAGTGCACTATGCAGGAATCTACCTGCCATTCGCCCACTATGGAACTTCCAAGTGCAAGTGCATTTGCACCTTTATCAAACTTTCGTTCAAATGAGCAATGATGTCACAAGCAGGATTGGAGGGTTACAGGAAATTGGGCTCCATTGGCCTACAAATTTGAACTTAGTTGATTTTTTATGTCTATAGCACTTGCAGGAAGACCATTTGCAAGTAGACATGTGGAAAGAACATTGGCAATTGAACTTATAATTTTTTTGATTCAAACCAAAAGGTCTGCATGGCTAGATGGACATGTGTGTGTGCATTGCATCACTAATTAGTGTTGCATTTATTAACACAAAAAAGTTAGTAGTTGTGTTAATGCTCATTTTGTCTTTAGTGGTTTTGGGCATTACAATTGCTTTTGTCAATCTTAGGGTCCAACATTTAGCAATCCAAAGGCTAGAACAAATAGAGCTACATTAGCTCAAACAAAGCATATCAAATGGCATGGCAAGGATGCAATAGAGTTGAGGATGTTTTCCACTTGCCTTCTTTCATAGGTTGCCAGTTCCTCTATTGTAGAGAGAAATTGATTTACACACAACTTTATTCAATCAGTCAAGAGGAATAGGCTTATCTTTTGAAAAGTGGAGAAGTTGGTGGCCACGCATAATGCCTTTCTTCAAGATCAACAAACTCATAAGTATTGTTAGACTGCAACTGCATGTTGAGATGTTGATCCTAAAGATGCCATACAAATTAATGAGCCGGAACAGAATTGATCGGTTGGGGTTCCATTGGATGAGGCAGTCCTTCATATTTGGAGTGACTCAGATTCAAACTCTGATTTTGGTGCAGATGAAGATGAGTTGTTGCTACAGTTGATGTACTTGCTATATAGTATATTGATTTTCAGGTTTTCTACTTTTTCATTTTGTAGTTGTATTATTTTGGCCTTTTGTTGTATATGTACATTGGCAAGGAAATCAATGAAATTTTGTTAATTCACACGTCGACTCTCATGTGAATTCTCAATTCAGTTTTAAATTTTTAATGTTATGTATTATGGTTATAAAATGAATATGGTCAATGGCTTATCATAAAAATAGTTGAAATTTCCTATATTTTGAAATTTTCCCCATTTTTTTAATTATTGTCCCCTGCTGCCCCCCAAAAAAAGGCCTCTTGTCCCCTTCCATCACCGAAACATGTCCCTGTGTTTCCTACCATCTCTATCCCAAAACCACCATGGAACATAGATTATAAATAAAGGTGTTAAATCACTTTAGAATTTTTACGGTGAGAAATAAAAATCTTATGTAAAGTCCATTAGAGGAGTTTAAAGGAGCTTATGAATATAGTGTTAATATGACAAATTGATTTTTGTATTATATTTTCAAGTCTTTGACTTCAATTTCAAAGATTTGGTTTGTGTTTTCAATAATCTCTAGTTTAACATATAATTTTTACTGTTCTAAGTGATTTTCTTGCACTTATGGCATGAGGGAACATCCATCCCCACCCTGAAACATCTCAAACATGGACTGATGACACATGTAGAGGCAGATTTGACATTGTTAGATGTGGCATTCAGCCACAGCCAAGACGCGTGATCTTTATTCCCAATCCCAACACTAATAGCACACACATTAAGCTGAGTAGGCAAAGGCATGTACATTAAACAATTGTGGTAAAAACAATTATAGCATGCATTTTACATTTGTTTTAAACTTGCCTGGCTCGTAATGCTATAATTCAGATAAACCAATTGATATGTTGACCAAATCGGACAAGTACTCATTCAAACCAATCTACAACTTAGAAAATGCCATGCACTTGAGAAATATGGACATTACACGCAAGCAATTGAAAAGAGGAAAAAAAGGATTCTTTTGTTAGTTCTTTCTCTATCCTCTCTCTTTTCTAAATATCAAGTTTCTTCTGTACTTCCTTAATTCAATCAAAAATGTCATTTTCTTGTAGCTGTTGTCCTACAATGATTTTCATTTTACGTTACATGTTTTTATGAAGTTTACATCCAGGTTCAAGTTTGAGTTCAAGTTCAACAGTTCACTGATTTTTGCCCCCAGTTAGGTACAGCAGGGTTTGGCTGCACAAATATATGTATATATAACTGTGTATGGATAACCATAACTTGCACAAACGTACAAAACCATATATATACATATATGTTACATATATGTATAAATTTGATTTTGTATGTTTGTGCAAGTTATGATACATATAAATATGTTACACAAATGTATATATATACGTCATATATATGTATATATTTGACTTATACGTTTGTACAAGTTATGGTTATCCATATATGTATGTATAAATAACTTGCACAAACGTACAAAATCAAATCTAGAACACTAGTAGGTATGTGTTTTTGCTTTTGTTCTATGTTGTTACTATTTTAATGAAGGTTAGTGTCTTTATTTTGTTTTTTTTCAAAGGGGTGGAGGAGAGGGATCTCTTTGGTTTTTCCTGGGTTTGACTAAGATTCTGTCTGTGCCTATGGTTTTGGCCAAGGCTCTGCTGAGGCCTGTGGATTATGCTCAGTCCTGTGGGTTTGGCCTAAGTACATCTGGCGTACCCAGTCCAAACCAGTCCAGTTATGGGTAACAGAATGATTAACAGCGGGATTGGTACTCTAGATACTAAAGATTGCAATTTTTATAGTCTGCATCCAGAGAATATACATAAAAAATCTAGAATTGAAATTTTAAAAACATTAATTTGGTTTTTGCCAGTTACCAATTTACCTACATGTTAATAGATGTAATCATTTTACCTATTTGATATATGCTTAGTGCTTGCTTTGAAGTCTAGGAACTATATTTGACATGAAGTAAAAACATTTATTTGATGATTTCTTCAATCTTTAGTCGCATTTTAACTATCAAACTTTTTCCCAAGTAATGATTTGATTTTTACTTTTCTAGCACTCCCAGACAGTAATGTGGTTACCAAGTACACGTATTGTTACCGTTTTATGAATGCAAGTACTTATCTTTATTTATCCTTATTAATCTGTCATTTTCCTCTCATTTTTTACTTTCTGATGAAGGCAATTGCCACAGTGTTCTTGTTTAGGTACTCAATCACACCAGCAAACTTTGCAACTTGGATCAACTGCTCAGTTTTACCTGTATGGGCATTAGTTGATGACAGTTCAATTTATATCATGCAACCTTGTGGCTGCATATACATCCCTAAGCTTGACTTGGTTTTCTCTAATGACATTCTCATGTTTTGGAAGACAATGGCAGGACATTTGGCATATACAGATACTATGTTGACCAAACTAATAGAACAGACGAATAGTGACCAATGGGTAAAACTTTTAAGAAGCTTCTTTCTAGGCTAACAAGATTCAACAATAGATTTGTTGACTATTTCTCTATCACTGCCTACTCACAGCCTGACCTGAGAAAAAAGAATACATTAGAGAAATCAGAAGTTATTGAAAAAGATTCTACAGTTCTAAGTGAATCTTCCCAAGTGGTGCATCCATTCCAACACTAGCCTCCCTTGACTTACAAAGGAATTTGTCAAGAGTGATACTTTTTGTTGTGATCTTGTTGCAGTATTATCAAAAGCAATAAGCCAATTGGCTGTAGAAACAAAATGACAGAAAAATGGTGTTTTCTACAAATGGTAGTTTATTTTATGCTAGAGTACTTGTTCTATAACTTTTAGGCATATAAACCCAAATGGAAACATTCCAGCCTCCCACTTATTTCTGTCAATCTTGTATGTCTACAAAGACTCGGATAGTTGCGAACATATATGGCTAAATTATTGTAATGTCCCCCTTTGGGAAATTCCTAATTTTAGGCCTGCAAAACAATAATACTCACTAAAAACTAATATTGGTAATAACAAGTATCAACTTTATGGTTATATTCAGATTAATACATAAAATCTTATAATATTGAGAGCAATACATCATAGCTAAAACATTATTATATTTAGATCTATAGTTCATAACATTATCAATATTTGAATTTCAAAGGCATCCTAACATCATTAATGATTATTCCAAGGCATATTCCTATAGCCAATCATATTAGAATTCACTTGAAATGATTGCAAACCACAATCTAAAGAATGGTTGTCCTTGTATTGCGATAGCACAATACATGGGTGGATCCTCGTCCATCCATCCTGGGGTGGCGTACTTGAGAAGACCCTCAAGCCCAGGAGCACTCATTCGCCTCCCAACCCATGAGCATGGCAAGAGCTCCATTCCATCCATCCATCTCGGGGTGGCTTGCTTGATAAGTTGCATGAAGACTGCCTTCATCAACAAGCCCAAGAGCACTCATATGCCTCCCAGCCCACGAACCTACACCTCGAGGTGGCGTGCTTGATGAAGGAAAGGCCGGTACTTCACCTCTTGTGAACTCGAAAGGTTGATCAGCCTCCCTATTTGCAAAACACTTCTATAAATTCAAAAAAGATTGCTAAAGGAATCTACTATATTAATTGGTAATAAAATGTCATTATGCAATTATAATATAAATATTTGTATATATATATAGTTATTCCTAATTTATATTCTAAAACTAGTTATTCCTAATTTATATTCTAAAACTTACTTCCCAATAATATTCTTGCTGAAAAAAATATTTATTTCCAATAGATATCTTATATTTCTTATTTTCCTTTTTCCAATCCCATTCACTTGATGTGTTTCACAAATGATTCGACCTCCTTTATATATCCTTCATGGGAGGTGAATAGTCACAACTTTTATAATCATCACGTCCCTTACAAGGGAAGCATCCCTCCTTAATCCAAGCGCTGCCTTTATTTTAAATTCCTTAATTGCTGTCTGCAATGTAATGATCGCTGCCTTTAATAAAGATCGCTTGTAATGTCCCTTGTCTTGCTTTGTCCTAGAATTCGTTTGTTGGTTCAATTTAGGATTTCTTCTTTTTCAAATGAATGTTCTCTCTCTTGGATTGAAATCTGCATTCATCAGATGAACAACATTTCCACATATACATATGTCTATTAGCATTAATATCTAGAAATCCAAATATAAACAAAATCACAAAAGCAATAATGAAGACATAGGAGGAGTGGCCTGGGTAGATCCACCCAAAGCTATCCATCTAAGACCAAGAGCACAAGCATCTAATCAAGACAACCCACCCCTTGGCCTTGAGCGGCAGGAACATCCAAACCAAGACAATTCCACCCTCAAAGTGGTGTGCCTAGTGGAAACACTTGTACCTGCTTTCTCTACCCAAGTCATCACCTCGGAAGACACTTAACCTACTAGGGGGAAGCCAACGGAGCTTACAAGTGGTTCTGGGCCTACCACCCCTCCATGGCCTCGGCGGATCTTGAGTGGGACCCCCACCCCTGCATGGCCCACCCATGCCTCATTATTATTTTTACCCCTGAGTATTGGCATGGAATGTTTGTGTCTTTTGGACAAAGACGTCCCTTCATTATTCCCTGTAATCGATGCTTTTGTAATTAACTTTAATTTATACTCCTTAACCTGTCAATGCCTTTCATTGAAACTGATCGGTATTTTTGAATGGCAACGCCCTCTCAAATAAGTGTTGACCTTTGACCGATGCTATTTCGGTTGCAATGTTTTAATGATCACTGCTTTTAGGTTGAGTTTTCATTAGTAATCGTTGATGGTATGTTATTCGATTATTATATTTTATATTTCTCATTTGTTTATTTTATATCCTATATTTAGTTTATATCTATTAGATGTATTTAGGTAGCCTTATGTTTATTTACTCAGTCAAAGATATCTGTTATTATTTAATTATTTATTGGCTATCACAATAATTTAAATAATATTGGTGGTATAATATTATTACAACATTATCTGTAATAATATTTAAATTGAAATTTTATAAATTTGATATCTATTTTATTTAATCGATTGGTTATAATACTGGGGACATGACAGTCCTCCCCTCTCAATTTGCTCTCTTTTTAATATCTCTTACCCATAATACATGAACTTAAGTAGAGGATTAAGTTTTCGTTTCACTTGATAAGGAAACCCTAGGGGGTCTTATGAATAGAGTTCAAGCGATATACTACAATCCTTATTTGGGTGATTGGTTGGGTAGTATGCTCTTAGATCCTTTAAGGTGTAAGGGTGACATAGCTGCTAGATTGGTTCTTCCACGAAGCTCCAGTTTTTTCCTATCTTCTCTTCCTTCAATTGGATAACTTTGAGATCACCTTCCTCATATCTTGATTTCTTGCTTGGGTGCTCTTTGCTTTCTCCCTCGAGAATCACTTCTATCTTGTGGGCTCGTCCCTTACATTTATGATCACGTTCCCAAGGCCCATGGCATGTGAAACATAACCCCTTCCTTTTTAAATCTTCCATCGCTTGAAACATATGATCACAATCCCATTTCCTATTGCAGTATGAACATGTCTTTCGTGAACCTTCCCTTCTTGGTCTTTCTTCTTCGTGAGGGGGTTTGGAGGGGGAGGTAAAGTTCCTAGGTTTGCCTCTTGGTACGTTATCTTCAAATTTCATGGCCTTCTGGATGGCTTCATCTAAATGGGTGGGCTCTAATGCACTCATCATACTTTTGACCGACCCCCTTAATCCCTCTATGAACAAATAGGTGAGTCTCTCTTGAGAAATTTCACGTACCATGACTATCAGTTTTTGAAACTCGGTGGCATAACTCTCTATAGTTCCTTGTTGTCTTACTCGAGTGAGCTCCCTAAAGTACCATTCGAGATGCTTTTGGTCAAATCTTTTGATCACCCTTTGAGTGAAATCATCATAGGTGGTAACTTGTTGATGAGCTTGGGTTATGAGGTCGTGGTGCCACCAATCATGGGCCATCCCTGTTAGATGTAACACGACGAACTTGATGGCATTTTCTTCTGTCATTGGGCTTAAGGATAGATACATGTCCAGCTTTTGTACCCATGAGCGTGCGGTGCTCCTTTCCAGCTCCGTCAAAATTGGGAAGGGCTAGTTTGCTTATCCTATTTTTGAGATCCTTGTCAGGTTGATTGTTTCTTTCCCTTTCCCTCCTCCTAGGAGCAGTTCTTAGTTTGGCCTCACAATAATCTTTAAAGGGGATGGTGCTCCTAATTTCGAGATCTAGTCTATAATATGCTGCTGCAATCTCATCTACATTATCTACAAGGGGTTCGTTGGTTTCTCTTTCTTCCATGTGTTCTTCCCTAGGCAAGAACGAAGGTCTTGTTGGTCTAGAGTTTGTGGCTCTTGCGGGTGTAGGATTATTGTTTTCAGAATGGTTAGAGTTTGTTTCCCTTCCATTATTGCCACTCATGTTCTGGATGGCTTGGAGGAGAAGTTATGAAGTTCTTTCACTCCTCTCGTTTTGGTCCCTAATTGCTTGGGTGGTTTGTTCCATGAATGCCCTCAACTCGTTATTCATGAATGCATCCATGGTGTTGTTTGTGGTGGTGTTTTTCCTAGAGTTTCTTCTTTGGTATGTTTGCATTAACTATAGTTTTCACAGGATGGCAGGATTATGCTCTGATACCATGTAATGTCCCTTGTCCTACTTTGCCCTAGAATTCGCTTGTTGGTTCAATTTAGGGTTTCTTCTTTTTCAAATGAATGTTCTCTCTCTAAGATTGAAATCTGCATTCATCAGATGAACAACATTTCCACATATGCATATGTCTATTAGCATTAATATCTAGAAATCCAAATATAAACAAAATCACAAAAGCAACAATGAAGACATAGGAGGAGTGGCATGGGTAGATCCGCCCGAAGCTATCCATCTAAGCCCAAAAGCACAAGCGTCTGATCAAGACAACCCACCCCTTGGCCTCGAGTGGCAGGAATGTCCAAACCAAGACAATTCCACCCTCAGAGTGGCGTGCCTAGTGGAAACACTTGTACCTGCTTTCTCTACCCAAGTCATCACCTCGGAAGACACTTAACCTACTAGGGGGAAGCCAGCGGAGCTTATAAGTGGTTCTGAGTCTACCACCCCTCCATGGCCTCGGCGAATCTTGAGTGGGACCCCCACCCCTCCATGGTCCACCCATGCCTCATTATTATTTGTACCCCTAAGTATTGGCATGGAATGTTTGTGTCTTTTGGACAAAGACGTTCCTTCATTATTCCCTTTAATCAATGCTTTTGTAATTAACTTTACTCTATACTCCTTAACCTGCCGATGCCTTTCATTGAAACTGATTGGTATTTTTGAAGGGCACTGCCCTCTCAAACAAGTGCTGACCTTTGACCGATGCTATTCTGGTTGCAACGTTTTAATGATCGCTGCTTTTGGGTTGAGTTTTCATTAGTAATTGCTGATGGTATGTTATTAGATTATTGTATTTTATATTTCTCATTTGTCTATTTTATGTCCTATATTTAGTTTATATCTATTAGATGTATTTAGGTAGCCTTATGTTTATTTAATCAGTCAAAGATATCTGTTATTATTTAATTATTTATTGGCCATCACAATAATTTAAATAATATTGGTGGTATAATATTATTACAACATTATCTGTAATAATATTTAAATTGAAATTTTATAAATTTGATATCTATTTTACTTAATCGATTGGTTACAATACTGGGGACATGACCTCGCTGCCTTTGTAATGGGCGCTACCATACCTCAATCATCTAGACCATAATCTTAAGGGGGCTGCGATCCAGTACTTGCTGTGATCTGGTACTTGTGGCGGGGGCATGACAATTATAGATGTGAATATAACTCGGTTATTCTAAAGCACATTCAAAAAATGACCCAACCAGCCTCTTATTCGAATAAGACCTAACAACAACTCTTGTTTGACATTTTAACTTCAAAATGTAAAAGACTATAAATTTTTACCTTATTTCAATTATTCTCAAAGGTCTTCGAACATTTTTTATCCAATACAGGGATTTATCATTTCACCCAGTTCCCATTTCATACATATAGTATCCCTAAATGGAATGCAATATGGTCAACCTTATACAATACCCTAGTCTCTTGAGACTGGTACATTTTGACATACTCAGATTACTTTACAGTGGAAAGACAATTAGATCATAAAATTATCTTGTTCTTCTTTCAATGAATAAACAAATTTTAGTAGTGACTTTGTACATTAACTCTAAAACAAGAAACCTAATAAAATCAACTACAATTGATATATGCAGTATTCACAAGGAAGCCAACAATGATTAGATATACCACCAACCAAGGCCCCCATTCTAAAACAACCCTACACATAAACTCACTACTTTAACATTATTGATTTATCTCTACCCACTTTTTGATATTTGTTCATATTCCTTCATGTAGAACCAAGCTAATAGTCACACAAGCACGTGTTGGCCTGTGCCCAATTTTATGACTAAGTCCGGTGTATGTCTACTGTGGTATCATTTTATTAGCACAAGTCTCTGTTATGTGTCATGTTTTGTTGTGTTTGCTCACCACAAATTCTGAAATTGTGTTAATGCTCACTTGTGGTGCTGTGTTGAACTATCCTGCTGTCCTTGCTTACTTCCATGTTGTTGCGGTATCATTTTTGTGTTGCAGTAGCCCATGTTGTCTTGTGGTGACTCCCTGTCACTTTTTCTTGCTTGTTGCTGGCACCACATGTGTTTTTGATCTTGTTATCTTCACAGCAAAGGAAAAGTACTCTTGCTGTTCATCTCATGTGTCTCCCTTGCAGTGGATCCTTTTGTGTGCAGTGATTTCTCCAAGCTTGAGGTAGCCGTCTATGTTATTTCTAGTATGATCCCATGTTGTGGCAACTCCTTTCTTGTCTTTTAATCCTCTGCAGTGAAGAGGGAGTTGTTGAATTGACCTGGTTCTCCTATGGTGTTCTAACGATTATGTTCTTGAGAACCCAAGTGTGTCACATCCTCATGTGCCTACCACGCAGTATGCTTATGCAGTGTTAGGTGATTTGTTTATGAGGTCACAATGAGTTTCATCCTTTGTGATTGTTCTTGTTCATTTTGTGGAAGCCTGTCTTGCTTGTGGTGGAGGTGTGTCCCTGGCAATGTTTATTTGCCTTTGTGGTGCATTCCTTGCCCACCATGATTACCTCTGGTTCACAATGTTCTAATTAAGGATTTGTGGCCAAGGGGATACTTGCTCTCTTGTGTTGTGGCCACAGACGCTCCATTAGTCATGTGTGCCTTTGTGGCAGGTTTCTACAATCCTGTGCAATGTGTTCTTATTGATGGCATGTTGGTGGTGACCTCCATGATGCCTTAGACCTTTATTTGTCTAGGCCCTGCATCACTCAGTCCTTGTGTACACATGCTTCCTTTCCCATCATGTCAGTCACCACCCATTCTCCAACACTTTCACACAAATGATGTATATTCAAATGTTTTTCAAAAAGGTTTACCTACCCACCAAACACTATTCATTCACCTACCCAAACTTGCACCACGGTTCCTGATTTACTTTTGAAGGCGCGAGATTTATGATTAACTCAACCACTCTACAGGTGGTTGGTGGTCTCATCATTTAATTGTTCGCCCTTGTTTCCTTGAATGCTGTTATGCAAATCTACAACAGCAGGGTATGGTTCAAATACTTGTCTTGAGCCTATGTGTCCTCATGGTGAGGTTTTCTTGTTTCAAACTATTCATCCTTGACCTATTGATGATTTTTAATGCTCAATGTGATAAGTGGTTGTGCCCCTGGTGGTTTCTCATGCAATTTTCATAGTTCTACGTGTTGCTGGATGTCCTTGCTCATTCATAGTTCTGAGGGTGCAATCTATTTGCCTTCACAATACAGAATTTGCATGGTCCCAGGCAGATTTCTCCTCTCCAAGGCATTGGTGTAATGTCCCCATTTTCGATGTCCTCTTTCGGATTAGACTGGTTCTAACACACTTACTATTTTTAGTAAGTGCTATATTTAGTAACTGGTTTGGCAGGCAGAGAAATGTAGGGTTTCCAGTTTGGGCAATGTGTGGAAGTTGTCCGATGAGCTTTATTGCTTGTGCCAGTCCTTTCTGTGGGGTTTTTTCAGTGTTTCAATGGGGCTTTCTATTTATAGCAGTGGCCAGCTTACAGTCCTTACTATTCTTAGTAAGCCATGGGGCATCTTAATGATCTTCAGTTTTGTACCAGTTGATGTTTGGTGAATACTTACTATTTTTAGCAATTGCTATTTATAGTAAGTCTATTTCGGGAAACTGGTCTCAAGCCCATTGTGGCCTCAGCAGCGTTTTTTCTAAGGTGGCGTTGAAGAGCCTAAGGTTGAATTATTTAACAGTTGCTTTTAATCAGTCATTTAAGTTATTTTAAAAAATAACTTTATAACTTAAGTGAGGGGGTAAGTGGTGATCAAAAAGTACCTTGGTGCCTAGGTGATAACTTTAAGTCGTTTTAGAAGGCTACAAAAGTGCAAATAGTTTCCTTATGAGCAGGACGCCCCTTTGAGGATTATTTGATAATGTTTTAAAGTATAAAGCAAAAATATTAAAAGGTTTTTGGAGGGAAAATGATTCAAAACTAAAGTTGCCCTAATTTCCCTCTCACCTTCTATAAAGTGATTTTTTGGCTCTTATTTGCTCATGGATGTTTTGGCTGCTTATTGAGATGCTGCCGGTTTTTCGCCAGGAGGTCAGATACACAAAGTTGAGGACGAAAATCCTCGATATCTAAGGCTGGTTTCGGCAGTGCAAGACCTGCCCTAGCTAGTAGAAGGGTGATTTCATTCAGGAATCACAATTGGGCTTCAATTTGCTGATACAATCTTTGAAAATGAAGATTTTTTTGTTCTTTGAGGATTTTTCTGTTTGGTTTTGGTGTGGATTTGCTTAGTTTCAGTTTGGAGTGGTTTTCTTGAGGTTTTGGTGCGTCTCTAATCAATTTCTGGTCACTATCATTTCTGGACCTGAACTCGCATTTTTGCTCATATCTCTTTGATGGATTAAGCCTTCCAGCTGGGTATTGGTTCAATGGCCGACTCTCCTCATGGTGATTCCAACAAGTACTAGAAAGCATTTTTTGAATGGGTTTAGGATTTTTTAGGGGACATCGAACTTCTGCTGGGGACACCTTTGTTGGTGACAAAACTTCATGTTATGACCTGCATATATATTGGTTTCTGTTGTTGAACATTGAGGATGGATTGCTGTGAGTTGGGTGCTTGAAAGCAAGGTGTTTAAAGCCAATAAACATTGTTGCAGTTCGAGGTATTTGGGGAGCTTGAAATCTGTTGTTATGCTACTTTGCCCAGATCTGAAAATCACTTTCAGTTTGGTGTTTATCATTGTAAAATCTGAACCTAACTGTTATTTAAATTCTGAGTATTGAAAGGGAAAACTTCTGATAATTACCTGGTCATTGCTGTAATTTCGTTGTTGAAAGTATCTTATTTCAAGCAAGCTTCTTGTTATTTTCTGTTCTATGTTATCTATCCATTTGCATGTTGAAACTATGAAAAACACATGAAAACACGAAGGCAAACACACTCAGAAAATTATAACAGCAGTGTTGAAGTTTTCAAAACAAAATATATTTGGGGTCTTATATTACAATTGGTCTTCTGACAGGGTGTGTATGTGCCTTGTGGGCGACTTGATGGTGATTTGACACAAATTTAAATCTCCCTCCAAGATCTTTGATGGAAGGTCTATATATTTTTGGTAAATGGTTAATTGTTGGCACAAGCAAAACAAAGAAAAGAGAAGGTTGCAGATATTTGTCTTAGTGTCTTGTAATAGGTTGAGAATTTGATATTGAATGTATATGTCCGGTTTTCATCATCAAAGTGTTTCATTATTGATATATCCCATTAAGGAATGGATCTAATGTGCAGTCTATAATTCTTTGAATGTCTGCGTGAACATTTTGAACTCTTTTGATGGTCTTATCAATCCTCTTGGTCACATTTGTTGATCTGAATGTCACTCTTGATTGGTTTGTCAACTAGAGGACAGTAAAACTCCTTGCAAAGGATTTTGTAAGGTATCATATCAAAGCTGCATAGAAAGTTTACAAGTTTGTTTATGGATTATTGAGTCATGTTCAACTGGTTATTCTGCAAATATCATCTACTTGCAGTATATATGCATAGACCTTACCTTAGGTGTAAGGTTGTGAAGTATAGTCCTTATTGCCATCTTCCCTAATGTGTCATCTCTTGGTTTACTCTTGTAATGTTCTTTGGCTTTGTAATCCTGACTCTGCTGCCCATACAAGATAGACACACCCATTTGCTACATGTTCAACCTGCTGTCATCCCACAGCATTAAAAAGACAAAAAACAGCAGCGCTTAATAACAATAGTGGTAGTTGATTGTTTGCATAGCAGGATCTCATTGTCTCAGCAGTATAAACGTTAGTGTGTTTCACAAATATCCTACACAGTGAGATATACATTGTTCTTTTTACTGCATCCACGTATGAAGGGGAATATCATGTTGAAAATCTTATGGAGTTTAAGAAGAAAGTACATTTTGTCTCTACATGCTTTTTGTATCTTCTTATAGAGGTGTGAAATCCTTGTTTCAAATAAATCGGCATATTGGTACTTAGTGACAGTCAAAAAGAAGTTTTATATGCATTGGAAATAGTTTGTCTCAAGATCCATTCTATCATCGTTTCCCTTTATTTATCTTGAGAAAAACACCTCATAGAACACCTCCCTGGGCCTAGAAGAACCTGAAGTAGAAGGCATTACCCATCCTTGTCGAACGGTTGATTGTTGTACCTACCTGATCAAAAGTTGTAAGTTGTTTGCCCTAAGTTTGACACCCCTACAACATAGACATAAATTCTATTTTGGGATTTGGAAATCCACAACTCTAAGCACCAACACCATGTTTCTAGAATAAATGTGCACAAAAGTGGCCATATTCATCCCTCTCTACTCTTATCATATTTATTTATTAAAGACCTAAATCCAGTCATAATAAATGAGGAGAATGTCTTGCTCTATGCATGGATGCCCTACAACTATTCCCAATGCATGAAAAATAGAATATATGAAGTTCAGAAATCCTACACCACAAGTGTTTTCAACTTTTCAGAATAGAAAATGCATGTATTAGATTATCCCATTCTTCTGTCCACTACATTTAAGAGCAAACCAATAAATTGTAACTCTGCCTACAAGGACAATCATTATAAATTCCTATCCTGCATTTTTTTATTCATGCTCCCTTACAGAGATCTGAACTTGATAAAAGAAAAATAAATAAAAATATAGGATGACACATCTCTTCTACAATTCTTTCTCAGAGCATGTGAACTAACCTCATATAACACATTGGCAGGCTCTGATGAATGAAAAACACCTTGTAGTATGACTCCATCTGGGAACTGGATTCGAATCACAGTAGCTTTATATCTCTTTCGTGCAGTTTTTACCTGCTTTTCCCTGAAAGATTTTGGAATTAAAAGTTGTGAATCTTCAATTTTTTTCTTTCTTGATTCAGCTTCTCTTTTCAGTTCTGCAGCTGTAAGTTGATAGAAGGAATCTGGAAGTTCAATTTTGGCAGCCATGCTTTCTGGAGCAGCAAAAAATACACGGACCTGAAAAGGCTCATTTCAAGTGATTTAAAATATTAAAAAACCTTCTAATGCCAGTACAGATAATTTATAAACAAAAAATAAAACAATATTAAAGAGTTCAAAAAAATTCTCCAACATACTGAGATTTTATATTATTGGAGCAGGGCAAGGATGGAACCAAGCTTGAATCTTAGTTGTCCCAACTCTTTTAAGAAATGATATAATATGTCTGTGGGAAGGAACTGCTTTCAAGGAATCAACCGATGAGGATTTATTAAGAACTATAAACATTATGAAGTACTCCTTCAAGATGTAAGGATCTTATTAAATGATACAGGAGCATCCAGCACCCTTTGGGACTGCTAAAATTTCAGCCAACGGTTATCTTATTGTGGTGGCAATTTCTATTCTAGATGACAGCAACAGTTCCAAATCTTGACAGTATGGTTATCGTTTCTGGTGTTTTCCTCGGTGGCTACTAGTCGTGGCAGATTATCCATTTTTGGCATCAATTATTTTGGAGCCTGTTACAACATCCATCTCTTTGGTATTCAAAAGAGGCAGATTCCTTGCTGCCGTTTCTTCTCTTGGGGGTTCCTTTATTTCAACAACAGCAGATGAAGATCAGTGAATTCCTTGAAATAGCAAGGGGTGTTTTATTGCCTTTATTCTTGGCATTTTTTTCCCATCACAGATCTAAAATTAGAAGTTCTTTATTTTGACGATGGAGATGTTCTGATGTTCATATTAGCAAAAAATGAATAGGTTTTTGGAGAGGGGGGGAAGTGGTGCTGCAAGTATGGAGATAAGAACCATGTATCAAAAAGTTTATGTGAGATGGAACAAGCAATATGCAGAGAGCTGCAGACATAGAAAGGAGAAATTGTGGAATGTTTAGTATAAGGAGCAGACTTCAGAGTTGTGTAACTTCAGGTAGAAAATTTGCAATTTAGAATCGTGGTGTGTGAGAGTCTTTCACATTGTAAAAAAGAAATAAAATTTCTGTAGTCGAGTCTTGTTTGCTAGTTCATTGGGAATGTTGAAGGATACAATGGCATGTCTATATTAGAATTGTTAGTAAACTCTTGTAGTATGTCTTTACTGTAATGCAAAGGAAGTTTGAGTGTTATTTGGTCTGAAATGTGAAGCCTGTAGTATGTTTTACCTTGGTGGAGTTGAATATGTAAGTGAAGTTTCAGGCCAATTGTTTGGCCATATATGGAGATATGGAGTTACATATGCAGTACAATAATATGTGATTGTCCATGTATGTCCATAGTTGAAGTTTTAGACATTACATTTTCCCTGTTATATTAATCAGTTACTGAGTTGTAGTTATGGCTATTCCCAGCTACCAATTCAATAAAATGTTATCAAATTTGAGGGTATGTTTGTGTTCTAAAATTGTATGTCGGCTGCTCAGATTAGTTGCCCTTTAATGGGATCCCAGTCCCCAAATGCATCATCAAATGTTTCGGGTTTGTAAAGTGAGATCCCATGTTTGTTGCCTTTGAATAATCTTTATGATTGAGCTTCTGTTTCTTTACCCATCATCAGGACTTAAGGTTGTAGAACTGTGAAGTTTTGATTTGATTCTAAAAATCTTTACATAGTTTACATCCAGAAGCACTTTTAAACCCTATCATGGACTGTGGAAATATCATGTCTCTTATATATATTTCGTTGGAATTGTAATCTCCATAGTTACATTGCTGAAACTCTTAAAGAAAAAGGTATTAAAGTCCTCTCACTTAACTCTAGAAAGCTGGAAGAACTCCAGCTGAACTGCAAGACATGAGTACAACAAGATATCAAGGACTCCCAGGATTATGGCCCTGACCAGCAGGGAGACCAAGCTTCGTGATGTGGTAAATGCAGTAGCATGAGAGAAACAGACATGACAATGACCAGATGATTCAATATGCCCAATCAACCTCCCTGTCCTGTTGCAAAGAATCCCAGAACAAATGGGCAACATCCATGGCAATACTCATTTATATTACCAAAAAACAAGAACATAATCAGAACAATAGACATTCTTTATTCAAGAACTATATAAATGCAATTGCATACACCAATGAAAATAAGGCATTAAACAACCATCCAGCCAAAAAGGAATTTTTCAGTCTTCCACGGGAACGCGCCCCCCCCTCCCTGCCCTCCCAACCCCACGTTTCCAGGACGAAGACGTCTACTAGGATGCAGGGACTTGGGGGAAACGTCCCCCCGCCGTCCCGCCACCACCGTCCAAGTCTCGGGGATGTCTCTGAGACACCACTTGGTTTGGGGACTCCAAGACATCCAGGAGACTTTGAGGAGTCTCCCAACCATCCCAAGGACTTCTAGGTGTTGCAAAAAATAAGCAATAAAATCATGAAAATGGCATTCGCCATGAAGGTTTGTGAGGTTTTGAAGGCCTTAATTTGTTCTTGGTGGCGGCGGCTCCGCCCCTCGACCCGACCCTGTAACGCGATAGGGAACACGCCTAGAGTGTTGCCGCTGGACCCCGCAAGGGGCACTGCTCCTTGACCCCGTCGGGGACTCTGCCACCAAACCTCCACAAAGGGCACTACCCCTTCACCCCGTTGGGGGCTTTGCCCCCAAACCCCCACAAAGGGCACTACCCCTTGACCCCAAACCTTCACCCACTATTGTTAATGTTCAATGCAATCATTGTCATGTTTTTTAATGTTTATTAGTTCAAACTTTACTTAGTATGTCAAAGTTTCATTTGCAATTCTTATACTTATTTCATATTTGTCCCCAAACCTCTACATAGTGACACACCATTGTTAATATTCAATGCAATCATTGTCATGTTTTTAGTGTTTATTAGTTTAAACTTTACTTGGTATGACAAAGTTTTATTTGCAATTCTTATAATTATTCTTTACACATCTTTTCATAACTAAATTTTCAAGTACTATATGAATTTGCACCACCCCCCGCCGCCCCTATGCCGCGGGCCCCACGCCATCCCCAAACTTAGGCCCTTGGTCCCCCATCCCCAAAACCCGTCCCCCCACTTCCCTGTCACAAAACCCTGTGGAACTATGGAATTTCGTAATCTGTCTTCAGTTTCCAAGAAAACGTTAACTCTGGTTCTTGAAATACTACAGAAAGAAATTGCTACTCTAAATATCCTTTTACATGGAGAAAAACTATGAATAAAGCTGGAAATGGCCTGAGATAACAAAAACCATAAAGTTGATTGCAGGCGCAAATGTTTCATGATCCGCAGTTCCAGTCATAGAGTGTATAAATTGCAGACTGATTCAAAAAGATGAAGCCAAGGGCAATGAAGCTGCAGGTCACTCATTAATTGCTTCGCTATTATAAGGCTCGCAAGGATTACATTCTAGCAGAACTCCAGGAAGCGCCAAAATAGGTATTCTTATAAAAAGAAAAAGGAATTTCAGTCGCTTCCAAGTACCAGGGAGGTTTTCGTAGAATGGTCAACCCTCAAACCTCATCCTTCGGCATCTAAGTCAAAAGAAAGCTGTTATTCCTATAAAACAAAAAAGAGAAATCGTGGCAAAATAAAAATCCTACCTGTCTGTCAATTTTCTGATTGAAACAAAAAAGAGAAATCGTGGCAAAATAAAAATCCTACCTGTCTGTCAATTTTCTGATTGGTAGCCAACACGGTTGTCGTAACTGGCAAGGGCAGATGAGGCTCCAGGAGAGCAATTGCATCGGTAATAATTCTTATCCCATCTGCAGATGGCAATTCCATAATACACCACATATCTTCCCCCTCAGCTTGGAATTTAAAACCAACACTTTCCAATAGTTCCACGCCACCAAGAGCAGTGCCAACACTCTCCTGAATTCTAGGGTTAGTCATCCTGATCCTTCGAAATTTGTCATTGCTGGGATCACTCACAATATTCCTTAGCAACTTGAGAACCACGTCTAGAGTTTTATCGGAGGGCTTCCCAGATAGAAAAATGCACACGCGATCTGCTAACATAGCTGTTTTTGAATCCGTTGGGCACCCTGCCCGATCTTCTTCGAGTTGTTGCTTAGTTTCTAAGCAATTCTCAACATGGGCTGAAACTTCTTGCTCAGACTTAAACCAGTCGTGGCAGACAGGGCACTGACACATGTCCAACGAAGATCCCGATTTGGGGGCAACTCGAGAGGAAATGTGACTTTCAAAAGGGTCAAAACCCTGCGGCTTGGGGTTCGAACCCGTGACCTGTTTACTCTTAAGGTGAGAATCCGGCTCTGAAATTCTTTGTTCGAGGGTTTCATTTATTGCAACTGCTCTGTTGTTTTGTGGGGGATTTTTGGGCCTGTTGTCCAACGATGGTGTTGACGATTGCCAATGCCTTTGTACGCTGTTTTGGTCTGTACCGTCTGAAGAAGACGAACCCAACACTCGACCCTGCCCTTTGAATTTTGAGGAAGAAGACCCTGCTGCAAATGGGTTGTTTATTTTCTTCATTAATCCCTTCACCTTGCCCTTCACTTCATCCATCTCTCTGAAAAAATCTTTCAATCTCAGCAATTTCAAGGTTCGATAGTCTCTCTATGGTTAATCAAATCATCCTCTGCAAGCAAACCCAGAAAAGAATTGAAGAACAGAAAAAATGGCTTGGCGGGTTAAAAATCTACTAAATTAAAACTGATTTGTCCAGAATTTAAGTTTTGTGATGACGGGCGATGTATTTAAAAGGCTTGTTGGAACGACCTTTCACAGAGAATAATTTGGATTATTTTGGGGCCATGTCATCAAATCGAATGTTCCATGTTTGTGGCCAGTCAACCAATAACCAGATGCCTTTCACGTCAAATGTGAACTTGGGCGACGACTTGCCCTTATTTAAATTTATCCCCGCCCCGTAATCGTCGCCTAATCCCGTTTGTATTTCGTTGTAGCATTTACGGTTCAGAAGTACAAAACAAACTATAACATCGTTCCTCTCCTGTCTTCATACCGACCAAATTTTTGTCACATTTGATCGGAAGTTATTCGCCATGGTTGTTCTCGTTCTCGCCCTTGTCTATGCAGCCATCAGCACATTTGATCACATTTGATCATGTTTATTAATTTATTAAATTTAAATAAGAATTTAATGCATTCTATATTTTCAATTAATTTATAAATACAGTCAAATGTGTGGCTGGGTAGACTTGCCGTCCTTTTCTTTGGAGTAAATGTTTGTAATTATATAGTTTTTGAAATTTAAATTAAAGAAGAAATGTATTGTATCTATTATTTTTTGGCTATTCATTAGTTTATGTTTTTAAGGGTGTGAAATAGTCATAGAGTTGTTAGGATGTGTTTAGTGGTGAATTAAAATAGTTATGTTTAATAGATTTTAGATTAAATTATATATAATTTTTTCACCATTAATATTTTGGATCATATTTCATGATTTATCATTTGGAGAGCAAAAATGAGAAAAAAACAGTAGATTGAGAAAACTAAATAGATGAAGGGAAAGAAATTAGAGAGCAGAAATGAGAGAAAAGTTGAGAACACTAAATAGATGAAAGGAAAGAACATTTTCTCAATTTGTTGTTTTTTCCTCATTTTTGCTCTCTAACTTTGGTTCTTTCCCTTCATCTATTTAGTCTTCTCGATATGTTGTTAGTCTCTCATTTCTACTCTCTTCTTTGCCTTCATTTATCTAGTCTTCTTAGTCTAGTGCTAATATCTCATTTCTACTCTTAACTATTTCATCCTGATGATGGATCATGAAGTATGATCTGAAACGTTGATGATGAAAAAATTACACAGTTTAATCCAAAATATATCAAACATATCCTTGTGAACAGTGAAAATTACATGACTTTAACTTAAATCGTTTCAATTAAAATCACAAGAACACAATTTTTCGATTGGTTCATACATGTGATTTGATAGTTGAAATTGTAATTGGAGTGAAAGTTAGTGTCTATTAGATTGCATAAATAGTACACACTATTGTAGTTATTGTGAGCCGTTAATCGTAGATGACTTAAATTATTGCTAGTCATTATTTGCCCTAAACAACATATTATTTCAAAAATTGTGAATTATTTTTTGTAGACACATAATTAAAGTATATTTAGTGTAAGCCTTTTTTTAAAAAATTAATAATTTAAAAGACAACAATGTAAAATTATGGAAGAGGATTTATTGAAGACATAATTGATTGTTATATTAATTTACCCTCTCACCTCACAAAAGGATTATTTGGTGGATATAATAGTGTTCAATGTCTTTCAAGCAACAACAAAACATTAATAGAGTTGAAAATTGAGCCTTGAACTAATGTTTGAATAAGACTTACATTCTTGATATTGTTGAAATTTTATCACAAAAATTTAAAGCATTGAAAATATGATATAATTTAAATAATTTTATTTATATACTAATTGTTACCAACATGAATCAATAGAAAAATAAATAAATGACATTTTTTTAATTATTAAATAAAATATTCAATTATAGACTATAGGATTGTTGCTAAAAAGTATATTGGACAATGATGTTAACTTATTTTTCTAATTTGATTGATTTTCACCAAATTGGTATCTAGTATGTTACTCTTAATTTACTGACAAGAAATGTAAATTTGACCAAACAAGTTTTTTTTTTCCATTAGGTATAATTAAAAGTCCTAGAAAGGAATTAGGAGAGTTTCTTCGAAAAGTTTAAGGAAATCATTATTGAGTATCATATTAACAATATATTTAGATTTTTACTTTATAACAAATGTTAGATTAATAAAGTTAATTGTCAATATACTAAAGATTTTCACTACATTGTTAATGGACTTGTTAATCAAATAAACAGCAACATACTCCATTAGTTAAGAAATTTGAGTGATAGTTTAACATTTTGTTATACTTTTATATACTACTTTTGTAGTTGTTTAAAATGGACTCTAATATTGTTCTAATTCTTCAAATATTTCCAATTCTTATGAATAATTATATAAGATTTTATTTAATTAAAAAGCAAGTTCAAATATTTTTAACAAATGAGAACTCAATGAAATTCTCGCTTTCATCCTTATTTTTTACTAGGAAGCTACAAATACTTCTAATACGCCTAAGAGTATGTACATGTAAGGAATATTACATTTCTTGCAAGAGAATGCATTGTAAGCCAACCTAGGTGTAGAGAAATAAAACGGTTTTCTTTACTAAGTCTTAGGGTAAAGGAATTTAAATCACATAATTATAAGTTATTACCATTAGAATAATGAGTTTAGACAATAATAACACTAAACATACTTTTCAAAATAACAAAGTTGTTATGTTAGGTGTGTTATAAACCTTGCAAGTCTTTTAAACTTCGTAACTCACACTTATGATAGTTAAAGTAGGGTGCACTTCTCTAGATAATTATTGGAATTATCCAATAAATTAATTAATTATTTTATGAGAATTAAGATTCCTTATATTGAAAGTTTGTGTTAGTTTACAACTCAAGTTTTCTTTTAAAGCACATTATCTTAAGAAGTGGCTTTTATTGTATCCTACTTTATTGCATCAATTGGGGTGCTCAAGTTGCATGAGTTGTTATGCCCTTAACCTAGATCAATTATATTCAAATATGTGTAGTTGAATTGTGAGTAATGTAACCTTAAATTAAGTTTATTATATTAGTATAAATATAGTCCTATATAGGTAGTTAAGTTGATATGAGCAGCAATCAAAGCATAAGTATGGTATATATTGGAGCTAGTGGTTAGTTTATGATCATCATATTGTGAATTGTATTCTTATTGAGACTTTTAGAGGTTTTTCCCCTCAAAGTGGCTTATTATTCTTAAGTATTATCAAGTATCTACAATGTATTCTCTATTATATTCTTCTCTTGTGCATGTTATTTCATTACAAGTGGTATCAAACCATGATTTTAGCACCCAAAAGGAAAGAAACAAGGTGATTTTTTATTTAAGAGGTTGAATTGTGAAGCACATGTCTCCTTCAATTTGGAAAAAAGAATTTGGAGGGTTGATCAAGGACATATTGAAGCTACTATAATCTAGATTTAAAGGACTCATTATGAAATTAGATTTCTATCAAATTCACTTCCAAAATTGTAAAATATTTTTTTTTGTAAAATTTAGAAGGTTGAGAAAGGGCACATTGATTCACCTACATTCATGATTTGAAGTCATTTGGAGTTGTTTTGAGTAAGTTATTGCAATTTTAGGATTTTTCATAAATTTACTATAAAATGCCCATTGTTCTACCTAGTAAATTTTTCTATGTTTTACCCACAAGTGGATAGTTATGCTACTAACATTACAAGCAATAAAAATTATCTTTTCTTTTCCATAATATATGCACCATTTGAAACATAACCTATCCAAACCTTTCCATTGCATATTCAAAGAATCTTTTCAATAATATAAGTGTGATTTCACTTTACATAAATATATTCAAGATAACATTTCTCATTTACAATTTCCATATAAATGTATGCATGGGTATATATATAGCTTCAACAAGATTACATGAACTAGAAATACAAACTATTACAAATGTCCCAATATTGGTGCATACATTCTAGTTGTCCCCAATATTGGCGCGTACATCTTCAATTCCTAAATTAGAAATACCAATGGTCCAAAATGTCCTTCCAAATCTTGGCTGCCAAATGCATGAGGAGAAGCATTGGACTTATTGCGGTCCCTCGTACATCTACCAAACTTGGTAAGATGGCCCTGCCTTCAATGAAGAGATTGGTTTAGTAACCTCATCCTTCATATAGCCTTTCCTGCTCGCATAGTGATGTGTCCTACATATCTAGAGCTTACCATAAAGTCTACCTCTATTTTTATGATATTCTGAGCCTAGTATGTACTTGGATCATAGTGAATTGGCAGTATAAACAGTGGCTACCTATACTACTTTGGCCAAAGATTCAATACCCAGTACTTCAAGTGAGGGTCATCTATATTCACACTACAATTGCTCAATTTGTATTGACCATTAGTATTCTATTCTAAGGTTATCCACTTTCCTGTGGATTATCCTAACCCCAAGAATAACCTTCCCATTAACTATTCTATTCTAGGTTATTCTCTTTCCCGTGGATTATCCTAACCCTTGGAATAACCTAATTAACCATCCCGGTTAATCATAATGTCGTAACATTAAATGACTCTAATCAAAGGTATGATCTCAACATTAAGTGCCTTCTTTTCAGAAGTATGTTCTTATCAATAAATGATTTCATTCAAGAGTAAAATCTCATCAATAAATGATAAAATCAAAAGTATGATCTTCAACAATAAATGACATCAATCAAAGATGCAATCAACAATCAATGCTCAATCGGATCATATAGGTTAATCCCAACCTATTTGCTTCATTAATAATCAAGTAGTCAACCCAACCAAATAGGTTATTCTCAACCTAGGGTTTTCAATCAAAAGCGATGCACGATCAAGTGATCATAAACAAATTATAGTCCTCTCTCTCAATATGGCTTTGGGTTGCCAAAACATGAGTCCTTATCAAGAATTTCGTGAATAGGAATAGACTCCTAATTAGGTATATGATTATAGCATAATTAGTAAATAAATTTTTCAACCCTACTGTTGAATATTGATATAATAATCCAGTATACTCCCTAACTGTAAGGAAAATACTATCTTCCTACTTCAAGGAGATATTCAAGTAATCTATCAAGTATACACTATCATCATGGTTTGCATAATATTTCAACCAATTAATGATGGCATTTTTATCATGCCATCATTCGTGGTATTACTAACCTTATTATCCATAAAAGTTTACCTAGCATCATAAGCTAACATATCAAGATAGTAACATATTAATCCACATTTCACTTTTCATGTAATATCCATATTGTCATAACGAAGTAAGTATAGTTCTATTAGCATTAAAGCAACACATGCTTCAACAAAATATAAAAGTATTTTCAAATGATAGGGTTTCACTAGTTCAAAACTCAAACAAGAATCTCACAAGAACATTCCATATTTAGAAGTAACTAAGTTCATAAGAACAAGCATATCATGCATACAAAGATTATTCCAAAACTAGGAAATAATTAAGATCATAAGATTCAAGCATATCATGCAATCTATCCCAAACAAAGCATTTACAAGCAATTAACCTATCAAATATAAAGATAATGGAGGAATAAAAATCAACATGCCTAATTATAAGTTCCAACTCAATAACATTGCTTTCCAACCTTAGCCTTCACAAGCACAAATGCTACTTCACCAAAGATCAACTAAACTCCAAATCCTAGCCTCCTCACTAAATCTCTCAACAATACCAAAGTAAATCAACAAAACAACTCTCAACCTCACAAACTCTTAACTCACTTTGCACAAAAATTGCAGCAGAATAACACAAGGAAATCAAATTGATAAGCAATGAAATTGGTAGGATGAGCACCTCTATTTATACTAATTTGTGAGCAACCAAAGGCTACAAACAAGTTAATATTTCTTCCACCTTTCTATCCTTATGCAATAACTCGCCAAGCTAACTCAGAGGTTTGCAACACATAACAGTCCTTACCATCTAAATGGTTGAGTCGACTTCATAAAAGAGATAGCAAGCTCAAAACAAGTTTCCTAATTCGAATTCCTTTACAAAATGCTAACAAATTTGCTTTTGACTAAGTCTTTATTCTATTTACAGACTTATGTGTATTTTGAAGACCTCTTAAGCATTCCAAACACTTGTTAATATGGCACCACATTCATATGTTTGCGCTCACAATTATAACATGGGTTTGACAAATTCAAAAGGCTTTTAAATAAACAATATTAACTTCACATTCAAATGCATACACAACAACGTATAAACTCATACGTGCCTCATACCTTGGTTGACTTGTCTCACATTACTTTATGCGTTGTTTTACCTTGCCCTTAAAGGTTGCGCCAAGTATGGTCTTTGCTATTGTCTAAGGTTGTGCTGGTTTGCAGCATTTACACCTAATTTATATGCACATTCAAGCGCTATATGCAGTCAAACCTACTCATGCGTTTAAACTCATTTTGTAGCATATTAAATGTATATCGGATGGTTGTAATAAGCCCACACCTCCCTTAATTCAAAGCGCATCATATAATATGCTCCTTCCTTACTTTATGCGCATAATATGTGCTAAGGTTTCATTCTTATTTGTAGTGCTTTTCCTATATTGCTCGCACCATATCTCACACCATATTTACTTGTAAATGATTTTAGAATGCATTCCATATATATATATATTTCTATTTCTATTTTATGTTACCATTATAATATATATTATCATATATGTACATGAAATCATTCATTGATATCAAATAACACTCTCTCTCTCTCTCTATATATATATATGTCGAAACCAATAATTACCATACATATCTTCACAGATAGACATACAGATTAAGTGTATATATGTATACACATATATATAATTGATTTCTATGTATGCATGTTTTTAAGTATTTCTACTTACTTATATGTATACACGCTTATGCTCTCATGCACAAATCGTTTATATGTATGTATTTATTGTACATACAAATTGACGCAAAGATAACTATATGGAAAAGATCAAATACTCAAAGATTCAACCATGATAACTCAATCAATCAATCAATCAAAGAAACCAAAGAAATTTGCTCAAATATTTCAATCATCCCCCAAATACTAAGACCAAAGGTTTTACTTACCAATTCCCAATCTATTTTGACTCTATTTGACCAACTAGGGTCCGAGTGTGTGTATGCTCAGTTAGGCTCATTAGGGTTACCAAACCAAGCTCCTCTCCTTAGTGATACTTCCCCTCTCTTCTAGAGGTTCGAACTTGTTCCTGCATTCAACTTAGTACATCACATAGGTAGTTAGTTGTTCACATAAAATCCATTAGCATCATAAATCATTTGCATCATCCAAGCATTCAATTAATCATATTGCAATTCATATACATTCATCACAATTTCCATCAAGATAAAACATAATCATTCCTTTAGAAACAATAACATCTTTTAATACATATTTTAGTATTTCATTCTTCTATAGAACATATTAAAGTTTTGATAAACATTTATCATCATATTTACTTACAAGGTAAAAGTAAACCGATAACTAAGAGATGGGGTGTAACACATTTTTAAAATTTCTCAAATTATATACATTTTTTGAAAGATTGAAAAAAATTGTTAGTCTGCTCTTTGAAAATTTAATTTTATGGCCATCTTTTTTTGAAATCATTCAATCAAAGTTTGGTCATTGCAAAAAAAAAGATTTTGCATTGTCAAGTTTTGATATGGAAAGACCACAAACTAGAGGTAGGGGCATGAATTACTACACACTAAGAAAGAGTCATGAAAAAAGAAGATTTAGGCTTGGAATTTGGATCAAGTGGGAGCTTAATTATAACTTCCTTCCTATTAGTTGAAAAAGTGGGCAAGATGGAGGAGGACATGTACCACATGCAAGGGAAACTAGCTATTTATGAAAGGGAATTTAGCTAAAATAAAAGGAGATATATCTAGCATCAATAACATATTATTTATTAATGTTTATATCAAGAACCAAATGTTTCAATCAATCAAGGTGGTTGTCCAAGTCAACCAATCTAGATCCAAATGTTGAAACTTATACAAAACCTTGAAACATGATATCAAAGGTGGATATGTACAAGATCAATGGCATGAATTGACCTGGATAAATCAAATTGATAAATTATTTATGTACACATTTCAAATCCCTAGTGGGCAAAAAAGTGACAATAACTTGTATTTAGAACTAGACCAATTTATTTTGTATCAATGAATATGTGTTCAAATAAAAAAGGCTTTCATTGTCACCTAATTGGTTTTTATAGAGGAGATATGTGTTAGATAACTACTTCAACCAGTTAGGTGAACTACGAAAAACAGGATGAATCAAGGATCATATTTAGTAATTCCATAACCTATTCTTACAAGTAGAAACAATTATAAGTGGAACTTGAATGAATTATTCTTGGTGTTTTCAAAGATCACATCCAACATGAGGTACACATGTTCAATCCTAGTTCTATGTTTGATTATTCTATCCTAGCATGCAAGGTAGTGAATTTTCTATCTCCTAGAATGCAAGGGATCAATGCCATAAGAGAATATATTTTATCATAGTCATTCCATCAACCTACTAGATTGGCTCCTCAAAAAAATAAGGAGAAAAGGAAAAAAGGATTATGTTTTAACTGTGATAGAAAATACAATAGATAATATAAATATCATATAAAAAATATATATATTGAATGACTAAGTGAGAAAGAAGATGATGAAAAATACATATTAGAGATTGGAAATGAGCCAAATAAAGAATCAAGAGATACCTAACGAACCATTTCATATCATGCACTTTTTGGCATTAACCCCCCACAAACTTTCAAGGCTGTGGGATTCTTGAAGAAAGAGAAAGTAATAGGGTTGATAGACTAAATGAGTGTTAGTGTAGGTTTATTATTTTCCTTACATCAGAGGATATTTATTTCTTCCTACACAATGTTTAAGCTTGCTTAGGTTATTTAAGACTTATTTAATATGAGACCACATGGCATAACCCATCACCTACATGTGTCACTCTCTCCCACACATGGGTAGTTGAGTTACACACCCTCTTTTGGATTTTTATGCCACCTCTCATAACAATTAGTTTGGCTCCATCTAACTAGGCTATGCCACATATTTTGGTATTTACCAAGTAGGTGAAACCTCTTGCCTATTATGGGTAGTTGGAGCTAATGTACCTCTTGGATGTATATGCCCATATTTTGCTATATATACAACACTCTCCTCTCACCTCAACTAGTTTAATGAGAGTAAAGTGAATATTTTCAAAATTCTCATGAAGTTGTCTCTTATTTTCTCTTTTTCAAGGATTCTCTCCATTCCACTGTTTTGATATTTGATCATTTGTCAATTGGAGTTGTGTGTGATCTACAACTAACATTAGATCTTGACTCGATTCTCGCTTCTTGCAAAATCTAACATGGTATTAGATTTTTATTGTTGTAGTGTCAGAAAATGTACTCCTTTACATTTTCACACTATGTTTGGGTCCCTTAATTAATTGGACTTAATTTAGCCTCTAATTGGCCCAATTATGCATTTACAAGCCTAATTAATTACAGTTTTCAAAAGGGGAATCAATATTTAATTAATGCAATTATCATTTTTAACACCTCAAAATGAATAGATCCTAGCAATTTAAGTCAAAACCCCCTTTAGTTGCCAAATTCAAAATTTTAATATGTTTTTGGCAGCCTTTCTATGATCCAAATTCAAATTTCTAATGTTGGCTTGTAATATTTAATTTTCGGGAAATTGGGAAATTACCTATAAATACAAAGTCTTTTAATCAATTCAAATCCTAGAAGCAAGCTAGAGTTTTCAAGAGATCAATTCCTAAAGAAAATATTATTGTCAAAAATGTTCAAGAGTAGATTTCTCAGTCATTTGTTGCAACATTCAAGATCTCAAGCATCATGTCAAAGTTATTTGCATCTATGCATGTTTTTGGAGCTAAAATTGTGATGTAGGTTTCAAGCATTCAAATCAAGATTCAAGCATCAAGATCAACTTCCAATCAAGCTATTTCATGCAAGATCAAGACCTTGGAGAGATGTGTTAAGTTTTAGTCCTTCAAGGATCTCAATTCAAGGGTTTGTTGAGTTGCAACATAGCAAGTGTACATTCATCATTCCTTTCATAATTCATTTCATTTCAAGGTTTAATTAGCAAAATGGGGTTTGACCAAGGAAAACCCCCATTCACCAAAAAACAAGCAAATTTTCCCTCTTATGTATGTTTACAGATCTTAGGTTGAATAAGGATTTAAGATTGATCAAAAGTGCAATTTTACAAAGTTGTCAACATTGTCATCAAGCCATGAAAACTACTTTCAGAATTTAATTTTGAATTTCTAATTATGAAACTTGGAGGAATCTGGAGTGCAAATCTAGGAGTAGAGGACTATGAAAGTAGATTTTGAACCCCTGAATCAAGACCCATTCACCTTAGGGTGAATCTATCCCATGAGGACACTTAGTAGAGGCTTTTGGTGACAGGTGCATAAATTGACAACCTTCTCAGATCTACTAAATTTTTTTGGATTCTGTTGGATTAAGTTTTTAAATTGATGATTCATGTGTTATGTCACATAATTTCATTGATCTAGTATTTTTCATTCATCTCCCAAAAGTGCATTTTAGGCTAATTTACCCCATCCTCATTCATAAGGAAAACAACAAGATCTCCATTAAGATTGACTCGCCTAAGGGTTGAAATTCAATCCTACCCTAGGGGATCTCTTTTTCCTAATGAAACAAGGAAGATAGGTGCATCATACCCCCATTTAACATTCCATTTTCGAGTCACCTACATTTCCTATGTTTCAATTATCTAGTATAGTTCATTTTGTTATCTGATTGTTTAAGAGATTTGAGACTAATAAATAAATGATATTTTCCTCAAAAACCCACTATGCTCTTCTCTTGCATTCTCGAACAATCTAGAGAATCAAAACAATTTAAAGGAAAAATAAGCATTTGTATACTTTGGTTTGCATTTTTTTTTTCTTGTGAGATTTGGGTGCTTGTAGTTTTTTGGTAATCATGGAGATATTTTTTGTCTTTCTATAGCATCCAAAAGGCTCAAGAAAGTCAAGATTAGATTTCATTTCACTAAAATCGGAGATTGGAGGACCCAATTGCAAAACAAGAATTTTAGCATGATTATAGAAGGTAGCAAATATTTTGGAGCACTTTTAGCCCAAATGGGCCTCACTATTGTACTTAGAAGGCCCAAAAACCTTAAGATCAATTTTCAAATTGTCAAAAATTGAAGTCAAAAAAAAAATTGAGCCAATTTTTTTCACCCCTGGATCATACAACATTTGTACAGGTATGAAATTCACATTTTTTTACTATCTTAAATTTGATGGCCAAACAACCTTCATAGGACACTATCTTGAATTTGACAGCCAAACAACAATCACTAAACACTATCTTAAATTTGGTGATCATACAATCACTAGTGAGGGTTGTCTTAAATTTGACGGTCAAATATCCACCAACAAGCCAACCTCCTCACCATTGCAAGTTTTTATTTTTCAGTCCAACTTCAAATGGTTGTAACTTGAGCATACAAACTCCTTTTTTGATGATTTTTTTTTTATTTGTGGTAGAATTTTGTGCTCTACATAGTGGTAAATTAGTTTTCTAATTTGATGCTCCAAATTTTCAAAAAATGAGCTAGCCATATAGAGACTATCCTTAAACATGGCCAATGGTATGTTTATGCCTTCCTCTTGGTTTACCAATCTTGGACTAGAGACTTTTCAGTATCTAATGAAAAGACCCCTTGTGTGCTTGTTTGGCTAGAATTCCTATGGCTACCTTTACCCTACTAGAATTTATTGACCATTATTGTTGTCTCATTTGGTAAGGTTATTTTCGTTGAGATTGATAAATTTTACTAAGCTTGTTTGCAAAAGCGTGTGTAGAGATTGACCTCTATAAGGATCTAAAATAATTTATGGATATACAAATTGGTTATTTGCACCATACCCATCATGTTATTTTCCTCAATGTGCCAAACATTTGCTTTCAATGTCAATCTTTTGATCACAAGATTAAGGATTGCCTTATGATCTCTCCTCATATTATGCCCTCTTCTTGGCTTGTTGAGGCCCCCCCTTCAAAAATTATGAAGGGTGGCCTACAATTGGGAATCATAAAAAGTGAAATCCTTGTACTAGTGAAACTAAAACCAAAACTCTAGCTAACACTAGTAACCCAAATACTAAGTCGTAGGTTGGGGTGTCTTCAAACCCTCAAGAAAAGGGGAAAGAGATAGCTCCCTCTAATGGTGAGCCTTTCACTTAGCCGAATTTTCTTAGAACGATGCAGCTAATGCCTATGTTATCTTCACAATCAAAGAATAATATTTAAATATTCTCCTTCCTCCCCCATGGACCTACATAATTCTTGTAGTTTTCCTAGGGATTTGGAGATGGGGACTTTGTTACAAAAAAAGAAAGGATGCAAATTCCCAACATTTAGTTGGGTAGTTTCTCTTGTGATGAATTTATACAAAATCATTATTCCTCTCCTGAAGATTTAGATAGTGATGACATGCCTATTGATTCTTGCTAATGATTTTTTCCTTCTAGAATGTTTGAGGCCTTATAAAACCTATCCAAGAAGTATTCAATGAGGGGGCACTCATCAAAAACTCATAGCTTTAGATATCCTTTGCTTATAATAGGTTAAAATTATTGGTTTCTTGTTTTTTCTACTTGGTTAAAATTATTTGGCTAGCTAGTTTATTTATTCGTAGCTATCACGACACATGCCATGGAGGGGTCATCACCTTTCTCTTTCATAAATTTGGCTTCCTCATTTGGTAGATTATGGATGTGACACCACCAACTAAGTGATTTGAACCTTCTTTAATTTTGAAAATCATTTTTTTGGTATTATTAATGTTTATTCTTCCTATGATGTTGTTGAGCGATATTTTTTATGGCATTAATTTTCCCATTCAGTGCATGACACAACTTGGGTTCTATGTGGAGACTCTAATATGGTTGAGATGATGTATGGTAAAATTAATTCTTTAATTATATGTTGAACAAGTAGCAAAAGGTAGTGTCATATGGTGAACTTAAATGATCAATTAACAATGAAATTGAACTATATTCAAGCTATTCAAGCAAGATATTGATAAATTAGAGCTATATTCCATGAAATTTAGTAAACATTGATAAAATGATTCAATTAACATGAAAGAAATCTAAATTCTAATCAATTGAATATAGTAGCAAGCAAACCTCCAATCCCATTGTGGATTTGAAGCAAATTTGGAGTGATATGGATGTGGATTGCTCAAATTTTCCTAATCCATATTGTTGCAAAAGCTTGGTTGATGAATGAATATGATTCATCCATGTTGAAAAAGATTGATTGATGAATGAATATGATTCACAAAAAAAGGAATTCTCAAATTGCTAAAAGGTGCGTAGTCAATTCAAGAGATTAAGTTTGCATAGAGGTCGTGAATCCATTTTTCATGTAAAATGGTGGGGTATTTATACATTCTTGAAATATTGATCAAATGGTGAGGATTCAAAATGTTAATCAAGGGATGAAATTGAATTAAGGATGTGAGTGTGGATCAATGGATGGATCAAATATCAATAATCCATGAAGCTATGGATCACATATTTAATCAAGGGTCCATAATCCATGAGGGTTCAACAAATCCCTTAATTTTAGGAAATATGTTGGAGATATTATTCACGTGGAGGGAAGAATTTGAATTTGAAAAGGGTATATGTCATGAGAATTTTTTTGTGCGACTTGGAGGATTGGAGAAAAATTAGTTAATTAAAAAATTTAGGAAAAACATTAAATTGCACAAGTTGGAAGAATTAGGGGTTTTAACTAAATAATTGAGAATTATTTAATCAAGGTGGGAAAATGGCATTTAATTCTATAGATGTCTAAATTTGGACACTCAATTTATCCAAATTCATCCTCTTTCATCTTATTTTCGTTAATTAAGTAATACTGTTATTATTTAATTAATATATTTAATTCTGCCAAATCCCTAAGGTATTTAATCAATAATACCTTATCTCTTTAATCCTCCTTCCATCAATTGAATTAAATAAAATTTCATTTATTTAATTCCCTTCATGTCACATCCTCCATCATTTTTATCTTATCTTAATCCTTCTTCTAATTCCCATCATTAGGATGTGCACATGCCTAATCCTTGATTAGGAGTGTCACATCCTCCAACTTTTCAAGTTGTCCTCTAATCTCTCTTAGCCACCTAACCACCCTCTAATCCTTCACTAACTAGCCTAATCAACCTCTCAAGGAATTTTTAATTCCTTTTATTCTTTCAAGGAATATTAAATTCCTTTTCTCTTCCCCATGTCCTTTATGACATGTGTCCTTAGTCAACCCTATTAAAGGCTTTCTCCTCTTGGACAAGGCATCTCCCTTCCCTATGTGAATTTTTAATTCACCTTTTAATCCCCCAATGCATTTAAGGAATTTTAAATTCCTTCTCTCATCCCCATAAGGATATTTGAGGAATTTTTAATTCCCCACTTGTCCTCTCACCCACATGGGACAAGTACCTCCTTTATGAGGAGATCTTGTACAATCCCAAGGTACTTTGTACCCCCTCCATGTCATGTCCTTCTCCTTCCACCTCATGTCCACTTCACCTTTTAAGGCTATATCATATGCCACATGTCAAGATGTGAGGGCTTGTGAGTTCTCAACTCACCTTAGCCCTACATCTTGATATTTGGTGGATCAATCTTGACCGTCCATTTCCCCTAAGATTTCCCAAAAATCCTATAAATACCCCCTCTTTTCTCTCATTTTGGGGAGATCATTTTTGCTAGCCAAACTCTTGCAATTTTGTTTCTCAACTTATACTTAGCCATTTTCACATCTTTCATCCATTTGCACTCATCCTCACAACATCATTTCGCTTGCATCCACTTGCCATCCAAGGAGCATACACATCCAAGATCGAAGGGCCAACCAAAGGATCGACTCAACGCAAGGTATAAAGTTCCATTTTGTGGCTTTGTCTTGTTTTGTTTCCAACTTAGGCTAATTTTGAGGTGTAGGTTGTTTTAAGTTATTTATTTTCACTCTTTACTTGTTGCTTGATTTCTAACGCTCACATTCGACCTATCACAAATTCAATAATTTGATATTATTTAGTCAAAAGGGAAGAAATTAGTATGAAGGTGACAAATTAATCAAATAAAACTAATTATTCAATTAATAAGAGAAAAAGGTGAATTTAACTACATATTTTGACATTATTTAATTAAATAGACAAAAATATGTGAATTATGAGAGAAATAGTGTTAATAATAGAAAATAGTGTGTGATATACTCAGGACATTTTTAGGTGTCTACATTTTCCCCCTCTTTGAAGAAAGGTACTCATTGTGTTGCTTCAAAGAATTGATACTGCTTAGATCAAAATTTATTTATTTTTCATTTTTCCTAATGCCCCATTATGACCTAGTGCATGAAGGAATGTTGGTGTGTTGTCCCCTCAAGAGATCGAGTGGAAAATTGACTTTCAAATCGAGATCACAACATGAAAATGGGAGTGATTTTGTTGAATAGATGACAAAAGATAAGTCATAAGAGGCTAATGAAGTGACCCTAGATGGATACGAGGTGAGAAATTTGAGTTGCAACGCAAAACCCTAGGTCATACTAGGCATATATGCTCATTTGGGTGAATTTCAAGCTCATTTGCACACTTTTCTTTTGAAAGATTAAAGAGATCTTGAGATTTGTAAGTTCAATGTTAGCAGAGAACTTGACACTATGGCCCACGCAGTTCATGCAATACACCGCACAAATTAGGTCTATGAGTTCCAGCAGCCAGTTGACACAACACCCCTTGATACGTACCAATTAAACTTTCCTACACATATTTCTAGATACCTAAAGGTGGCTAGAACTAGGACAAAGGCGTCATAATTTGGTGCAACACTTTTGTAACCCGACGCGATGCCTTTGCAACTTATATGGACACTTTGCAATGGGTATTGCAACTCTGCATTTGCGCGTGAGTTTTGAATTAGGGTGATGCTTCTACAAGATATAGTGACACTTCTATAGGATACAATGATGCTTTTTAGAGCCCCATTTTTGTAATAAAGTGATACTATAATAGTGATGCCTTTGTAATACAATAATGCTATTACATAATAATGACACTTTTGTAGAATTGACACACTTTTGCTTTTAACAGTGAGCCACTTTTACAAAACACACTCACTTTTTCTTTTCTAGCTAGTTTGACTTATATTTTTGTAAATATTTTAACAAATTGATGTTATGTATTATGCATGTAGGCTCCCCTAGGTCCTATCCTACCTCGAGAGTAGATGCCACAGATATTGGAGTCGATTAATACCCTCAGAGGGCTTGAAATTATCTTCCTAGGGGTGACTAGCTTGCACCCTATAACTTACATGCAAGATATTGACTCAATTATCTCTAATGATTGCTTTGGTGGAGGATTGGAATTTGAATATTTCCTCATTCCACCTATCCATAAGAGAGGAAAATGTGACTCTCAAGGACGTTTGGAGGATCCTCGGAGTACCCATTCATGGAGAGCAGGTTGTATACAATGTTGATCTCAGCCTAGAGGCCATGTTTCAAGTTTTGGGACTAGATGAGATGGAGTTGAAGGTTGGATAGCTAGACCTTCAGTGTTACATCAACGTTGCTAGTGATATTACCCTAGTGATTTTATGACTCATTATGGGAGTTCTAGCTCCTAATCGATGATCTCAGCTATTCAACCCAGGATGAGGGATTGTTTTGGGGAGGATCATGGGGGATGCTTGTGTTTATTCCTAGGGTCCTTGCATATTGGCCCATATATATCATGATATGCATCGGTTGTATATCAAGGAGGAGCTATCATATCTGTAGGAGTGACACTTCTTCATATATGGGCCTAAGAGAATATTTTTGTGCCTAGGCCAGTGATTGCCTACAAAGACTGAGATGATAGAGAGCCCATGGTGTATAGGCATGACAACATGACCACTCACCACTATACAAGTGAGTTGGCTTACTAGAGGAGGGTCATTAATGATATGATCAAGTTTACTTGGAGGCCTTGGTTGCAAATTGAGCCTTAGGATGACAATGATAAACATCTTGCATACTGTAGAAAAACCCAATGGCTAGTGGGTCACACTTCACATGTCATTAAGCGATATTTTCCAGATAGGGTTACCAGACTGGTGATTACATGGCCATATATACATTCTGAGAGATTCTAGAGTGGGGTTCGTGGATGGTTTCACAGACAACTACTGCTACTATTGATCACTTCATTCCACTTTCATGGATATATGCAAGGGGTTCTTGATGATTTTGGTACCACCCTAGACTATGATGCATGGTTTTCAAGGTGTATACCTATTAGATTTACTTATCTAGATGATGGAGATGTCGGGAGGAGGAGACATAGAGGTGGAGGTAGACCTAGAGGGAATGGTCAAGTTCCAACACAAGGTCCTCCTCAAGGGTCACCACCACATGTGCCACAATAGTAGTAGGTAGTAGTGGCTCCTGATCCGAGACTATCAATTGTTACAAGGAGCAAGATCAGGCCCACTAGGAGCAAGACACCTATAGGTAGGAGTGGGAGTAGGCCTGCCAAGAGAGAGACAAGTTTAGGAAAGAGTGAGATTGGCTACACATGCGACTAGATTTTGAGGTCACACAGGTAAAAAATAGAGTTGCAATTAGCACAAGACTACTAGGAGGTAGCTATTAGAGGCACAAGTTTAGGCATTAGGGGAGGTTATCCTTTTATCCAAGTATACATAGGAGATCCAAACAGTTTCAATCAAGGCAACCTACTACCAGACACTATATCACGTGTTCATGCCAACTCACTGGAGATGGCTTGATTACTCACATAGGAGCGCCATGGGCCCAAGTAAGTCAGAGGGACCATTAGTTCGTAGGCTTTCTCTTGGTACTCAAAGGATCAACATAGACAAATGCTACCACCATGCCAATTTACTCTTGGTCAAGATGGCTAGGGGAGCTCGAGATAGACTTTGGTTTGTACATATACATTTTTTATATCCATATGTTGATGTAGACTTGATTATGATGTATATTCATTCATTGGCTATGGATTAGCCTAATGTATATATTTGATGTATATCACACACTTTGATATCTATCATGATCATTTTTTTGATATATATGAGATGACCTTGATTACAACATTTACATATGATGTTGTCTTATGCCTTAATCTTTCATTATGTAAGTGATGATATATTATATGCTTATGAATGCATTATGGATGTACGAATCATGATATGTTTCATGATATATGATGATGTGAGATGGATATTGATTTATTATGATGTTCATGATGGATGATGGTCATTTCCTTTATTATGCTTATGATATGATATACATATGTATATGTACATGTCTAACGATTTGTGAATGCAGGATGGATGAAATGTAATGCCATGGATGATATAGATAATTTATTTTTGTATTTTTAAGTGGTATGTGATGATCATGCATGATGTATGCTATGAGATGTATGCTGATGGTTTGTGGATGTAGGATGGATACACATATATATTATTTTATTGTATGTCATGATACCTAGATAGAAATGTTAGCATGTATGGAAGTAGAAGAATGAGATGCATAGAATTGATTAGCATTGTTATTGAGATTGACCAAGATACCAAAAAACCTACAATTATTCAAGATTTTATTAGATATGTGAGGACATAAAATAGATGATATTGCTTTTTCTTTTTAGATTAGGCTTAGTTTCATCATAGCAATCCTTATTTTTGATATAGCAAATCGACACTATGTTGGTGTGAATAAATTATTATACCTAGTTAATTCTTTACTAGGGACTTAGGGGACTTAGTTCATGTTTTAAGTTTACATAGGATATAAGCTTTCTTCTAGAAGTCTTAGTTGTCTTATCTAGACTTTACATTATCCTAGGTAGTTATGAGTTATTTGTCTCATGTGATAGGATTAAGACACTTGCCATGATCTTGTCTAATCGTATCTCTCACGTTGCCTTTATAAGCAAGGCATCTCTACCATATTTTTCATCTTGATCATATTGTAATTCTTGTTTGGTGGAATAACATCTTTCATTGTTGCTTCTCTCTATTGCTTGTGGAGGTTATTTGGTGTTGTAGATTGAAGATCTTGGTTGCTCACTTCAGCATGGTATCAGAGCTTTGAATCTTGCAAGACCCTTCCTTTTTTTCTTAGAGATTTTCTACCATCATTTTTCCTACTGTGATTTGAGTATCTTTTTCGATCTTGTAAATTCTTGTATGCTCTTCTCTTATGTTTGAATATGATCTTGAGAATCAGAAAGGGTTTGAAAAGATTTGTTAATCTTATATTGCATGTATGATTTTTGGTGAGATCTAGTGATTGTAGAACTTTTTGTTGGGAAAATGTGTCTCAACCTTGCAATTATATACAATTTATTGATAGGATGTATGTTGGTATGTGGCGACTGATCATGCAAATACTGCAAATACTGACACGTCAAGGTTTTTTCCCACTGACACGCCAAGGTTTTTCCGTTAACACGTCAAATGAAAAGTGACCCTGTAAGGCCCTAATTCTAGAAGGTTTCAAAAATCGTGTTATAAGTAGGTGGGATGTATGTAGACGATGGTGTATTCTGAGAGTTTGATAGCGGTCATGGTGTCTCTTGATCTCTGGTGGTGATACTCCTATGAGAAGCTTGCTTTGCAAGTATATTGTGATCTTTTGATTTCTGAATAATATTGGGCAACTTTTGGAGTGTCGAGTTTTTCTCTCGAAAGGCTTTTCCCCACATAAATCATTGTGTCGTGGTATGCATAATATTGTGTTTATTTTTGTTAATTTTTTTGTAACAATTAAAGATCTCTAAAAGTTTTACATTATTCTCCTCTCAAGGTTGGTGTAAGAAGTTGTTCCACTATCTTAGCTTCCTTACACTTTTGGCTATAGTGGTAGTAGTTTTGGCTATCTCATTACATCCAGGAGGCTTGAGAAAGTCAAATTTGGCTTTCATTTCACTTAATTTGGTCACCATTTGCAACTTTGGCGAACAAAGGTTTGAAGCTCACATCTAGGAAGCAACTTTTTATAGGAGCATTTTTGGCAAAAAATAACCTTGTCATTGCACTCAGGTGACCAATTCCATTGATTTTGATATATAATTTGCCTGTATTTGGCAAAAGTTGTTTTTGGGGCAAAAAACAATAGTTGGAAGGCCATATGACCCCCTAGTTGTGCAAGTACAATGTCATTATTAAAAAAAGATTGAAAATATTATTTTAACCAAGCGAATTTTTCTTTAAAAAAAATTCAAAAAAATGTGCAAGTGAAATCCTTTTTAGGCAGTGTCTTTTAAAGTTTTTTTAAAAATATATAATATTTTTTTTAAAGTACTTTAAGCATTGGGGCCCACGATCTTTATAAAGAAGGCCAAAGACTAAAAAATTTGTGGACTCCTTTAAGTTGCAAGCTTTTTCTTTAAGCCACCAACAACTTTTTTTCAGCTGCTATGTTTGTTTTAACCACTAGACAGGTGATGACAAGGTTAACTACTAGTCAAAATAATTAACCGCAACATTTTATTTTTAAATCGTTGATATTTTATGCTAGCTGCATGGTCTGTTGACCAATTCATGTGACCAGGAAAGTTTGATCACTAGTGGTTATCACAAACCGCCCATTTTTTGCCTTAGTCGCTGACAGGGTCATGTGGGTGACTAGGAGCTAGTCTCTGAGGGCTAAATTTTTGCCCCTATTTAGCCTTCTAAATGCCTAAAATAGGCCTTTCTTTAATTTTGCATAACTTTGTGCCATAGTTTCAAATTTCTACCAACAAGATATCGTCAGAAAGGTGGTTTGACAAACTTCGTAGTGGTGTAGGTGAATTTTGTAGACTTTTCCATTTTTTGCCAATTTTTCAGCCTAAAGGTACAAGAGCATTTATTACTTGTAACTGGCATAACTTTTGCATACGAAGTCAAAATTTGGAAAACTTTTTTTTTCAATTGCTCAAAAAATTGCAAGGAATCTGTTTATAACTTTCATTTTCAGTTTTAGCAAGCTTTTTTTTTTAAATTGTAAAAATCATCGTGTGTTCTAAATAGTTGATTTGAGAGCTTGTCATGTGTACAAATTGCAAAATTTCTTCATTGTAATTTGTTGGGGGGTTACAAATTTAATTTTAATACATTTTGGGGGGTAAAAGGCACAATTTAAGTGCCACATTGTCATCTTTCTCTTAGAGTTCTTTTGTCCAACATGGTAGATCTAAGGTAAATTAAACCACTCACTCCACACAATTATCATACATGGAAGCTAAAAATGACTCAATTGTTACAATCTAAGGGTCTATGGAAAATTTTAGAAGCATAACAACTTTATTTCATAAGGGAATATGAAAAATTTACCCATAGATGTAAAATGGATGAAGCAAAAAGGCTCATTGGCTTACATGAATTTGATAACTTGTTTCATATTGCGGAGTGTAAAACACCTAATAATGTTTGGGACAAATTTGAAGACTTGTATGGTAGAGTCAATTAGTTCAAAATCTTGCAACTTCAAGCGAATCTACAATCACTCTCAGGTGATCCCACAATAGTGGTTTACAATTTTTGGCTTTTGGCCAAATTGGACACTAAAATATTTTTTTAATTTTTTTAACTAAATCTTCACTTTTGGGAACCTATAGTGGCTAAACCATGAGGAATTTGAAGATGATGCAAACTAGAGTTTCGTGACACTTTTCTTGTAGATTCTAAATATATTTTTTTCAAAATTTTTGGAATCAATTTGCACTTCTTTTTCCATCTCCCTTGAAAACTGGGTTTTTTCATAAAACAACATTTTTTAAAAGTGACGTTCACCGTATAACGCATAACTTTTTTTCCATGAAGGATAAAATTCTAATTCTTTCAAATTTAGATTTGTAACTCCGATATCTAGTGCTTCCACTTGGTTACATAGTTTTTTATTGATTTTTTTTCTTTAATCAAGTTTCAAATTCAAACCAATTACAATTCAAACATAGCACGACCATTTAATGCGTAACTTTTTTTGTATGTATCACATTTTTTTTTGTTGGATCAAGGACTTCAATATCTGGTGCACTCACATTTTTCAATTTTTTTTTATAATCTTCTATTTTTCCACACATGCATAATAGGGAGCTTGATTTTCTATGAAAAACCTACATTCACAAGAAATAAAAAATAGATATAATAATCAAATTAAATTTAATTAAAATTATACTTTTTTGGAAGCTTATAATAAGGACTATATACTTACAAAAAAATTAAATTAAATGAATTCATTTGATCCTCCAAAAGGTAAATCAAAAATGGTTTTTTATTAGCATTTTGATAGGTGTAAAACTAATGGGGTTCTATCCAAGGGGGATTTCTCTAAGGTGGTTTGATCAAACCCTCTTCAATCAAATTCCTTTAAAAGAAACTTTTCCAAGGCTTAAATCATTATGTTTTCTAAAAATATGTGATTTAAAAAAAAATCAGGATTCCATTATAGGTATGGTTTAAAACTAGTGGGGTTCTATCCAAGGGGGATTGCTCTAAGGTGGTTTGATCAAACCCTCTTCAATTGGATTCCTTTAAAAGAAACTTTTCCAAGGATTAAATCATTATGTTTTCTAAAAATATGTGATTTCAACAAAAATCAGGATCTCCCAAAAATGTTAAACCACTAATGTGGCAACACCCTCCCTCTAGACACATTTCCTTCTATTCAAGATTTTCTCACATAATTCAAACTAATTTTGTCACAATTAAAGGGATGTGGGCATGATAAATCTGATGATGAATGTATCTTTTTTATTATGTCTAAGTTAAGAGTCCCTTTTCAAGTGTTATCTTCTACTTTCTATTCTACTATGGATTCCATGAGGAAAGATTATAAGATGCCTTCTTCTTGAGTTATTTTGTGAGCATCTTACTAGGGAGCAAGCCAAGTTGTTCAATTGGATGCACTACCTAGTTCTAAGAATCAAGCTCTAATGGATCAATCTTCCAAGGGTAAAGGAAAGAGTAAGAAGAATCCCAAGATAGAATCATCTTTGAGTAGCGATTCTCCTCCAAACCAAAGAAAAAGAACAATCATAAGTCCACTCCATCTCCATATTCTTCTACCTTTGGAGATTATTCTTCCAAGTCCAAGAGAAATAAAGGAGATCCTTGTTCATTTTATGGAAAAACTGGGCATGATGAGTCTCAATGTTTCAAGAGACTAGAGGCCTTAGAGGAAGCTATGAGGAAACATAACATTTTAGTGCCCAAGTCTTCCTCCATTGGCAAAGGGCAAGCTCTTTCATCAAGTGCCATTCATTCATATTCTAATAGTTGGATTCTTGATTTAGGTGCTTCACATCACATGACCAATTCATGTGAACTTTTTGATTCCATTGCTCATACTTCTACTTCTCATATTGTAGTTGGGGACTCTTCAGAGACTCTAGTTTTGAGGACAAGATCCATTCAAATTCTAGATGGGTGCCTTCAGGATGTTCTTTTTCTTGATATTTTAGGGAATATACTTTCCATATACCAAATTTATCATTTTGGAGATGGAAAGTCAATTGAGTTTATTCCATATAATGTGACTATTAGATAGTTGTAGGATCCTGAGAAGGTTGTTGCTATAAGAATAGTTGATCATGATAACTATTTGTATCAATATGATGGATTTGAGGGTGTTAATGTTTTATTGCTCATGTTGATTCAATGAGAAAAAATTGGCATGAAAGACTTGGGCACTTGAATTATAGATATCTTTAGCAGATGCACACACATAACTTAGTGGTTGGTCTTCCTAAGATCTCTTTCACAGATGGAGTTTTTCAAGGTTGTGTTCTTAGTAAAAAACATCAAGATACTTTTCCTAAGGGACAAGCTACACATGCAACCACACCCCTTGAGTTGGTCCATAGCGATCTCATGTTATTCCCAACTCCTTTTTCAAGGGCTAAGTATGTGCTCACTTTCATTGATGATTTTTATTGACACACATGGGTCTAATTTTTGAAGCTAAAGAGTGAGGTTCTGACCATATTCAAGACCTTCAAAACATTTTTGGAGAAGCAGTCAGGTTTTTCTCTTCAAAAAATATGCACAGGTATTGGGGGAAGTATATCAATCATGCATTTCAAGTTTTTGGCAGTGAGCATGGTATTCTTCATCGGTACATAGTTCCTTACACTCCTCAATAGAATGGTGTTGTAGAGAGAAAGAATAGGACTCTAGGGGAGATGACCAATTGTATGATTTAGTCTAGGCCCATGGTTCCAACATTTTGGGTCAAAGTTGTCAATTGTGTCAATTATATTTAGAATTGCATGCCCCATTAGGTAGTGTGGAATATGAATCCTAAGGAGGCTTGGTATCATCACAAGCCTAATATATCCTTCTTCAAAGTATTTGGTAGTGAGGCTTGGGAATTCATTTCAAATGGTCAACATAAATCAAGGGAGAATAAGATTCAACGGTTCATTTTTGTTGGCTATTGTGAGGATGTGAAGGCATATAGATTGTTTGATCTTGACACACGAGAGGTTCATTTTTGTCATGATGTTAAATTTGATGATTCTTTCACACAAAAATATCCTCCTGCGACTTCTTCTTCATCACAACCTACTCAATCTTCTTCAATTGAGGATATTTTTCTCCTTGAGGAAGATTCTGATGATGATCTTGATCCACCTCCTCGTAATCCACCCATTAGGCCATGATGGACTTGTGTTACTCTTGAGGAGGTTGGTCATCTTATTGGTGATCCCAAAAACACTCATTGCACTCGTTCTCAGACTTCAAGAATTATTCTTTTGAGTCATGCCATTTCGAATGATCCTTAGAATTTTTCAAATGCTTCAAGTATTCCTAAGTGGGATAGTGTTATGGCTAATGAGTATTCTTCTTTGATGAAGAATCATACTTGGGATATTGTATATACCTCTTCCTAAGGGAAGAAAGTTGGTTTGATGCAACTGGGTGTATTGTACCAAATATGCAATAGATGGTTATATTGACAAATACAAGTCTCCTCTTTTTGCAAAGGGGTTTTTTCAGGTTGAAGGAATTGACTATTTTGATCTACCTTTGCTCTTGTTTCCAAGATGGATTTTATTTGTCTTGTTCTTGCTATAGCTGCATCATAGGGATGATTAGTCAAATTTCCAGCCTTGTTTAACATTTTTCTTGGCTTCATTTTGTTCACAAGTTGAACCTAGTGTAAGCATTGGCATAACATTGATCATTTTTATAAGTGCACACCTTGTAGACCTAGTGTGTGTTTCCCATCCTTTGGGGGCTCACCTAGTGAACATCAAATTTCACTAGCCCTTGTGAGTATTCTAATTTTATGCCTTTGGGGCTCACCTAGTGTATATCTAACTACATTAGTCCTTGTGAGCATATTTATGGACATGGCATAATACAACTTGCTAGTCCATCCCTTTTTTCTTTTTGCATTGGCTTTGGCATTGTAGACTTGTGTATCTTTTCTTACTGCACATATCTTACATACATGTGTGTCCCTTTGTGATTATGTTGGTATGCCATGGGATGCACTTGGACCCCTCTTGACATATATATCTCCACTTTAGTGTGTCTAAGTGTAAGTTCATACTCTCACTAAAGTGAGGGCTAAATGTAGTGTAAGAAATTGTATACCGTTAAAATTTCACACTATGTTTGGGTCCCTTAATTTATTGGACTTAATTTAAAAGCTTCTAATTTTCCAAATTATGCATTCCAAAACCTTATTTTTATCATTTTCTGAAAGGGGAACCAACATTTAATTAATGCATTTAATATATTAATTGCCTTGGATCATGTGTGTCCTGGACTTATAAGCCAAGATCCATTCGCCTATGGATGAATGGGTCCCCTTTATGGGTCAAGACCCATTTTAAAGTATGTTTTCAACAGTATTTTAATGATTCAAATTCAACCTGCAATTGCCAGCTTTTGGAATCTAATTTTCAGGAAATTAGATAAAAACCTATAAATACATAGTATTTTTGTTATTTGAAATCTAAGGATCAAGAAGTGATTTGTTTTGGAAAAGGTGCCTCAAATTTACTGGCTTGATCAACTATCTAGAGTAGTGCTACATTTAAATCCTTCATCGACTTGATATTTAAATCTTGGTGGGAACTTGAATTGTTGCCTAAGTCACGCGGCTCCAAGTTTTTCAAACTTGAGTCATGGGGTTCTAAAGTTTCATAACCTCTCAACTTGGTGACTTTGAGGCTTCCTTTGTTATTGGCTAGTCACGGGTTTCGATAACCTCATAACCTCTGATAGAAGTTCTAAAGTTCAATTTTCTAGTGACATAGCAACTTTGAAGCCAATGGATGTGGGGACCACAGTTATAAATAAAGTGTCATTGGTGTATCAGATGAAGATATCTTGATCAATTGTTGCATTTGTAAGAATCTAAAGACACCTGCCAACTTTGTGCCTCTTGTGGTGGGTCCCGACATACTCCTATGGGGTGTGCAGGATTGGCCAACAATGATGATTTGACGTCATGTTGGCAGTTGATCATCGGTTGCAATGAGATTAATCCAACAATTCTCGCTAACCCCGCGCCCCTTGTGGTGGGTCTTGAAAAATTCCTGTGGGGTGTGCAAGATTAGCTAATCGATGTGACTTCCTTATATTGGTGGAGACCAATTGGTGTCCCCCTGTTATGGAGATGGTTGACTCAATAATTTTTGAAGAGCGTCTTGGTGGGACACAATTGATGCTGAGATGGAAATCGATGGTTGGTTGCTGACTGTTGGTGGTTGGCTGACAACTGACTTGGAAATTGAATGGACATCGAAGCCGATGCAGTTTGTGATGGTTTGTGTATAGTTGAAATGGTTGGTTTTCTAGAACTAAAGCGGCCATGGTTGGATGTTGAATATATATTGTAATACTCTAAAATGAGTAGGGGTTCGATCAATGAGGTTTGGTTGATTGATGTTCTACATTGTATATTGCTTACAAGCATTGTAACAGTGTGAGAGAACAAAATTGTATTTGTAATCTGTGTATGAGCTTGATCAGGGGATTGTAATGTTGATGTGAATTAACACCTAGGAGTGGAGTTTGTAACTATGTATGTAATTTGTTTACCATAATACAAAGTGGCTTTACTTGGTGTGTGAGTTTTTCTCTCGTAAGGGTTTTCCCACATAAAATTGGTGTTCAATTATGTGTGTTGCTTAAATTTTCTATTCTCTTTTTTTGTTGTTGTGCATCTTAATGACTGTAACTTGATTTAAATGAAATTTTCTATACTTATTTCTTGAGAATTTTGCATTTGGAAGGTGTTTCCGCACTGTGCTTTCCTTAAAAGTGGTATTAGAGCCTGGCTAGTTGTGTTACCCTTGTGGGTAGGGCTGGTTTTTTGTGCTAATTATGTTCAATGGGAGTATTGCAAACAAAACTAATTGTGTTGATTACAGGTTGAGATGGAAAGCACATCAGGTAGAATAAAAATTGAAAAGTTTAATGGCAACAATTTTGAGTTGTGGAAACTCAAAATAGAAGACCTATTGGTGGATAAAGATCTTTTGATTATTGTTATGGGAACAAAACCATCAAGTATGAAGCAAGAAGATTGGGACCTCACAAATAGAAAATCCAAAGGGATAATAAGACTTTGTTTGGATGATTTGTTCTCCTGAATGTCCATGAGGAGAAGACTACATGTTATTTATGGAAGAAACTTGGTGATATTTATTAGAGAAAGTCTCTGGTGAATAAGTTATTCATGAGGAAGAAGTTATACTCCTTGAAGATGGAAGGAGCATCCATAGCAGACCATCTAAATTCATTTAATATGATTGTTGCTCAGTTGGCCTTTGTGGGTGTGAAGATAGAGGAGGAGGATCATTGTATGCTTCTATTATGTTCCTTACTTGACACATGGGATCATCTGGTGATGGCTATCAGAAGTACAACAACCACTTTCAAGACAAAATTTGTGGTTGCTTCACTGCTGTTAGAAGAAATGCAAAGGAAATCTTCTGAGATGGCCAAGGAGGCCCTTTTTGTTTGAGGTAGATCAAAGGAGAGAGACAAGAAGTCTAAATCCAAATTTGAAGGGAGATCAAAGTCTCTTGGCAAGAAGTCTAAGGTGAACTATTGGAATTATGGGCAGATTGGTCATATCTGAAAGGATTGTAAAGAGGAGAAAAAGAAGAACTCTTCAAATAATGATTCCTCTCAGAGTGATGTAGATGCCTTCATTGTAGCCTTGGTGACTCAGACATTAGATGATTTCTAGCTTATTAACTTAGGCGCATATTTTCACATGATATCTCACAGAGATTGGTTCTCAAGGTATGAAAAGTATGCTAGTGGAAAGGTGTACCTGGAAAGTGATTCATCTCTTGAAATTATTGGTTTTGGAAGAGTCAAAATTTAATTTCCTAATGGAAGAATAAAAGGAATTGATGGCTTAATGCACATACCAGGTTTGGCTCAAAATTTTCTTTCTGTTAGTAAGTTGAATGATGTTGGTGTGCAAGTTTCATTCTTGAGTGGTGGTTGTAAGATGACTAGAGGCTTGATGGTGCTAGCCAAGGGTGCACATATTGGCACTCTGTACAAGTTGAACACATAGGTTGTTCAATGCAACGGTGCCTCTACAAAGTCAAGCAAGGCTACTTGTGTAGAGAAGGAGAACAAAGTTCCTTTGGGTGCAAACTCTTTGGAGGTGAAACTCCCAGTAGAGAAAACCATGTTGTGGCATCATAGAATCAGACACATAGGAAAAAAGGGCTTGAAAGCTTTGAAAAATAAAAACCTGGTAGTAGGGCTTGTTGATTGTAACCTTGAGTTTGATTTTTGTGAACATTGCATTTATGGAAAGCAACACTGTGTTTCATTTTACTCTAGTCCTCATAAATCTTTTGGCATACTGGATTATTTTCACTCTGATGTATTTGGTCCAGTAAATGTTCTTTCATTATCGAAGTCTAAATATTATATTTATTTTATTGATGATTATTAGAGAAGGGCATTTGTGTATTTTCTTAAAAGTAAATCAAAAGTGTTCAGTCAGTTTAAAGAGTTTAAAAGCTTGGTAGAAAATCATATTGGAAGAAAAATTAAATGTCGGGGGATGGATAATGGTAGTGAGTTTTTTTTTGTAGATTTTGAAAGGTATTGCAAAGACCATGGGATTAAAAGACATAAAACTACACCTTATACTCCACAACAGAATGGAGTTATTGAGAGGTTAAACAAGACACTGATGAAAAGAGTCAGAAGTATGTTGTGTAGTGCTAGTCTGGAGAAGAAGTTATGGGTTGAGGCTATGGCTACAACATGTTACTTGGTTAATTTTTCCCCTACTTTGGCTCTTTTTGAAAAAATTCCTATGGAATCATGGTCTAGTAAGAAGCCCTCTCTAAGACATATTTGTGTCTTTGGCTGCAAAGCATATGTTTATGTGTCGAATGAGAAAATATATAAGTTGGAAAACAAAGCTATAAAATGTATCTTCATGGACTACGACATTGGTGTGAAAAGATACAAGCTTTGGAATCCAATTACTAAGAAGGTTGTGTACAACAAAAGTGTAATATTTCAAGAGTGAAACCTTCTATAGTTGATCTCCAGTCAGAGATAGAAGAAGAAGAAAAGACAAATGATGTAGTTGAAATTCCTCAAATGCCAGATAAAGAGGAACTACAAATTCAAAGTGTACCTGAAACTAAGGAGAGATATAGTAGCTCTAGGAGTTTTGAATAGGAAGAACAACCACTACCTCAGCCTCAACCTGTGAAGAGGTCTACACGTGAAAAGCAACAACCTGATAGGTATAAATTTTCTATGTTGGATTTGAATTGTGCCTACGCTTTGACTACTAGCACTGATGAGCCTAGGATTGTAAAGGAGGCTATTAATATGTCTGATTCAAATTTTTGGTTGGAAGCCATGAATGAGGAAATGACATCATTAAAAAAGAACGAAACCTAGGATTTGGTACCTTTTCCTGAAGGTTGAAAGCCTGTTGACTGTAAATGGGTATTTAAGAAGAAAATTAGTTTGGATGGCAGTGTGGAGAAGTATAAAGCTAGGTTGGTCACGAAAGGTTATTCCTAGGTGGAGGGAATTGATTATGGAGAAATATTTTCTCCTATAGCTAAGCCAACTTTATCAAATTTCTATTGTCACTTGCAGTAGCATATGACTTAGAGGTTGAGCAGATGGATGTGAAAACAACATTTCTTCATGGGGATTTAGAAGAAGAAATTTATATGTCCCAACCTAAGAATTTTGTTGAAAAAGGTAAAGAAAGTATTGTTTGCAAGTTGAAGAAATCTTTGTATGGTTTAGAGCTATCACCTAGAATGTGGTACCAAAAGTTTGACACTTTTGTGTTGTCATTGGGATTTGTGACATCAAAATCAGATCATTGTGTGTATTAAAAAATTGAGAATGATCATTTACTTATTATTTCTCTATATGTGGATGATATGTTATTCATTGGGAATAGTGAGGGTATGATTTCTATTTTAAAATCTTAGTTGTCAGCATGGTTTGAAATGAAAGATTTGGGTGTAGCGAGGTATGTTTTGGGTATGGAAATCAAAAGGGATAGGGGAAGTAGAAAGCTTTGGATAAGCTAGAGTAAGTATATTAATACTATCCTTGAGATATTTAGTATGATAGATTGCAAGTAGTTAGTTGTTCCAGTAGGGAATGAAGCTATCTGTTGAAGATTTTCCAAAGTCTCCTACTAAGATGGAAGACATGCCCAGGGTGCCTTATGCACGTGTAGATGGTAATTTAATGTACGTAATGGTCTGTACTAGGCCAGACATTTCCCAAGCAGTGGGAGTACTTAGTCAATTTATGGCTAATCTTGGAAGGCCACATTGGGATGTTGTGAAGAGAGTTTTCAGATATTTGAAGGGTACTTCAAAGTATGCTTTGTGTTATCATGGCAACCCGGTTGGATCACAAAGATCTCTTAGCATTTGTGGGTATGCAGATTCTGATTGGGTAGGGGACATTGATAGTAGAAGGTCCACCAATGGATACATCTTCATGTTATTTGGTGGTGCATTTAGTTGGATGAGCAAGTGGTAGTTTGTAGTCACTTTATCTACCACTGAGGCAGAGTATATGGTAGCAACACATGCCTGCAAGGAAGCCATTTGGCTTAGACATTTGTGTTCTTATTTTGGGTTTAATGCAAGGAAAATTACTATTTGCTATGACAATCAAAGTGCTATTTGTTTGGTGAAAAATCCCACAATCCATACCATTATGAAGAATATCGATGTTCAGTATCATTTCATTTGTGATATGGTGAAAGATGGAAAGGTTAATCTTGAAAAGGTGGATACTCTAGAGAATGCCCTTGATGCATTGACAAAGCTTGTGCGAGTAGACAAGTATAGGTGGTGTGCCAATTTGATGGGCCTTGGGGCCTATGAATTTCAATAACTTCATGTTTGGAAGAAGCCAATAAGTCCTTCATCAAGTGGGAGCATGTTGGAAAAGGTGCCTCATATTTACTAGATTGATCAACTATCTAGAGCAGTGTTATGTTTAACTCTTTTGTTGGCCTGATATTTAAATCTTGGCGGGGACTTGAATTGTTTCCTAAGTCATGTAGTTCTAAGTTTTTCAAACCTGAGTTGTGGGGTTCTAAAGTTTCATAACCTCTTGACTTGGCTTGAGACTTCCTTTGTTATCGGTGAGTCGCAGGTTTCGATAACTTCATAACCTCTGATAGAAGTTCTGAAGTTTAGTTTTCTAGTGACATAGCGACTTTGAAGTTGATGGATCATATGAAGATATCTTGATCAACGGTTGCATTTGTAAGAATCCAATGGAACCTACTAACCCCGCACCTCTTGTGGTGGGTCTCGACAGACCCTTGCAGGGTGTGCAGGATTGGCTAGCAATGATGTCGTGACATCATATTGGAAATTGATCATCAATTGCGATGAGATTTATCCAACGGTGCCCACTAATCCCGCACACCTTGTGGTGGGTCTCGACAGACTCCTGTGGGGTGTGTGGGATTAGCTAATCAATGTGACTTCCTTATATCAGTGGGAGACAAATTGGTGTCCCCTCGATATGGCGATGGTTGACTCGGTAAGTTGTGAAGAGCATCTTGGTGGGATCCGATTGATGCTGAAGTGGAAACCAATGGTTGGTTGCTGACTATTGGCGATTGACTTGGCAACTGAACAAACATAGAAGCTGATGTAGTTTGTGATGGTTTGTGTACAATTGAAACAATTGGTTTTCTAGAATTGAAGCGGCCATGGTTGGATGTCGAATATATATTGTAACACTTTGAAATGAGTAGGGATTCGATCAACGAGGTTTGGTTGATTGATGTTCTACATTGTATGCTTATGAGCATTGTAACAGTGTGAGAGAAAAAAAAATGTATTTGTAATCTGTGTATGAGGTTGATCAGGGGATTGCAATACTGCTGTGAATTAATACTTGGGAGTGGAGTCTATAACTTTGTATGTAATTCGATTACTGTAATACAAAGTGGCTTTACTTGGTGTGTGGGTTTTTCTCCCATAAGGCTTTTCCCACATAAAACTAGTGTTCAATTTTGTGTGTTGCTTAAATCGTCTATTCTCTTGTTTTGTTGTTGTGCATCTTAATGACTGTAACTCGATTTAAATGAATTTTTCTACACTTCTTTCTTGAGAATTTTGCATTTGGAAGGCATTTTCACACTGTGCTTTCCTTACAATTTCACAAGAGAAAATATTATCATCAAGATAATTGAAAAGCAAATTTATCACTCATTTATTGTAGTAATCAAGATCCTAGCATTAGGTCCAAGTTTATATGTGTTCATGTTGTCTTGTGAAGGCTAATATGCATTGCCAATCTTAAAGAATCCAAGCATTTCAAGTATCCAAATAAATCAAGCAAAGAAATATCCAATTCTTTGGAGAGATGTGCTTGACTTCAATTCTCTAAGGAAAGCCATTGAAGGGTGGTGAGTTGTAGCAAGTGTTGTTCATTCATCATTTTCTTCCTTTTTCATTATCTTTCTATCAAGGTTTTATTACCAAATTGGGGTTTGACTAAGGCAAACCCCCATACAAATAAACAAAAAAAATTCCCTCTTTGTGTATGTGCAAGTTACAGGTTGAAGGAGTGGAAAGATCTTGAAGGAGTAATTTTGCATTATTGCATTTGTTGTCATCATTGTTGTCAAGCCACATAAAATATGCTGTAGAATTTATTTTTGATATTCTGATAGTGGGACCCATGTCAAATAGAAGCTCAAATCTTGTACCAAAGGCTCCAAAAGTTTGTCAAAAACCCATTTTATCTTGGGTGAATGAGTCCTTGTAGGCACCTTAAAACTAATTTTTCTAAGCATTTTTGTTATCCTTTGCACTTCCCACATCCATTGGTAAATTGATGTTTTCGTTTGTCAGTTTTCGAGATCTTGCATTCTTAATATTAGGAAATATAAGATCATTAATCTAATCATTCTAAAATATTTCCAATCCATTCCAATCCCCCATAGTGAAGAGAACACAAAAAATATTGAGAGGGGGGGTGAATCATTATTTTAAACTTTTAACACTTGAAACCATAAGAATACAAAATTAGAATAGCAAGAGCAAACATCAACAAGAAGAACATCAACTTCACGTGGAAAACCCTTTAAGGTAAAAAAACACAACAGATCAATAGCTTTCATTAACAAAAAAGGGCACCAAACCAGATTACAAAAGTGAGTGCCAACTCATTGGAAGAACCAACTTCGAATAGTTGAAGCACCAACTCCAACGTGATCACCAACTCACAAAAGAATATCACTACACCACAACTTTGTTTCTTAACTTTGAATACAATTTGCACACAAACTAAGACACTTATACTTGCATATAAAAAGTCTATTCATACTTTTAAACATGTTTTTTGAATGTCATCATGTTGTACATGACCACACTTCCACTTTACCTTCACATCAATTTCTTCAAATTCACAAACAAACCTACACAACTTTAGATATCGTTGTATACACACTTGAATGTTGATGATAATATATTTGAATAACAAAACTGAATATGGCTATGTTCAAAAAAGCAATGGACAACATAAAAAATTTCAAACACACAACCCCCAACTCTACATAGCTCTCAGCAAATAGTGACTACATCCATAACTACCAAAACAACAACTAACTCAACCAAATGCTTAACCTTTTTCAAGATCCATTTTCAGAGCAAGTAGACAATATACCATCAACACTTCCAATAACTCTATGCAGTGATACTCATTTTTTCAAGACCTTGGAAATGCATTAACACAAACTAAGAACTATCTTAGACATCTATACTCATCACGTCTTTAAAATAAATAACTTGTGCCTTAAATAATAAAGGTGATGCAAATCATCATGTCCTTCATACACAACACCAACATGTCTCCATACAAACTCCTCTTAGAAATAAGATTCATGCCATTGAATCTACGACAAGAGACTTCAATGTGTACTACATCAATACATCAATCGCTTCACACCTACATGAGTATATATTTGAACCTAACATAGAGACAACAACAATTCCTCACATCTCATATGTAACACACTGAGTTGAAATAAACTCACACGCACCCAATACTACTTAGGACAATCATAAATGGTTTGCAAAATATTTAATGCCACAAAGGGTTGTATCATGTGCTATTTCTCTTTCATGCACTCCATAATTGGAAAAATGCCAAATTGACGAAAATGTATATGCTACATACTTTAAACTTTCACATAATGAGCATTGTACACTATCCACACCTTATAAAATGATGGCAATGATGTTTTACTAAGAATGCAATATGTTTCCTTTTATTTGCATACACACACCACTAATGCCATGTGCAACGTGTGCCACCAAGGAAAAGATAGCAATCACATATCTTTGATAACCAGAAACATTTTAATAAATGGAGTCGATGCCATTTTAATTCAGAACACTTAGAGACATATTTCACACCTATGAACACATCAAAAAGAATATTCCATGTCTCACATAAAATTAATTAAAAATGAGATCCATTCCTTTCAAAGACAAATATAGAAAAGGAAGAAGATAACAATCAATTTAATACACACGACTTCAAAAGCCACCCCACTCAAATCATCCAGGAATAATTTAGACTCAAAATATCTGTAGCCGCCTCATAAAATTAAAGCTGACAGTAAGAAATGAACACTCATCGTAATTTATAGCGTCCCCTATACATTGATATTAGAAACATTAACTTTTGCAAAGACAACAAATTCTTAAGAGAGGCGATGTGCATACCAAATAGTTCAATTGGATTTGAATATTCACATTTTGTCTTTTTTGCCTAACACCTCATCCCACTAGATGCTAAAATCATCGCCCAAACTAAAAGTCTTCATTTATCCAAAAAATTTCTTATGTGGTTTAAACTTCACGTATGAGACAACCTTATACTCATAAAGACACAATTTCCATATTCCTTCTCTTTACATATACACTGCACAACTACATTTGACTATAATGACGAATGTTATCAATTTCAAAGTCAACCTCTAGCCAAATGGGTATCACGTTCTTATTGAAAATATCTAGCATCACCTTGTTAAGCCAATCCTTTGACATCAATGACAAAATGTCTAACAATATGCCCCTTTGTAATTGATGGCAACACCTTTTGAAACCAAAACCAAAACTACTCCTGGCAACACCTCCTGAAGCCTATACTGCTTTGAAACCAATACTACTCCCCCTGACTCACTGTTGAACACCTGTAATACTGAGAGGGTGGGTGAATTGGTATTCTTTTAAACCACTTGAACATTTAACATTCATTCCACATAACATATTCAATTTGTAGTAGGAAAGGAAAGCTTGAAAACAATAATCAAAACCACTTAACACATGAACACCAATTTTTTATGTGGAAAACTCAAAATGAGAACAACCACGGTGAGGATTAACTCACAACATATTATAACCGATTATAAGATATTAAAGAAGTGCTCATTGTTAGATTTGTGAAAAACATGAGCCACAGGATCAAACAACGAACAAAAACACCTTCTACACAAGAGATCTGCAACTAATATATGCTATATTCCTTAAGAAGAAAAAGCTATAGAAGAACCCCAAGAATCTTCAAGGAAAACAAAAGTCCCCAAAGGTTGAGAGCTCGAGAGAACAAAAGAGAAAATATTAGAGTGATAATACAATGAGGGTTGAGTGCTATATAGGAGCAACCTAGTAATTGCTCACTTTAGTTAACAAAAAAACACTTGGTTAATTGAATAACATAAGTTTCTAAGTTTAGATTAAGCGCATGAGAATAAATTAAAATAATTTAATTAATTAATCATTAGCTAATGCATGATTACTATAACACCCCCTTAAGATGAACTTAGGGAGTGGCTAAAAACCCTAAAAAGAAAGAATGCATGATGAGTCCCAACAAACAAGGTTTGGTGAGGTACCCATGTACAAACAAAAGATCTCTAAATAACTAGAGAAAAAGAGAACACCAAAGTGGGAGAAAACTCCTCTCCAAAAGAGAGAAAGGTGAATGAAGGACCAAAGAAGCCTTCAAATCAAGGTGAAAGAAAAAGAAGCCTCCAATCGAAACAATGTCCTAAAAACAAGAGGAACATGTAGAACATCACTGAAGCACAAAGAAGCTATAGACTATTATCGAATGATGACTAATATAGTGTTGAAATGAAGAAACTCTAGAAACAGGAATGCAAGAGTGTCCATATGGTAAATGATCCATCTCACTGAAATGCATGTAACCAACCACTGATGTATGATGCATTTGAAAGTACATAGGAACAAGAACTGGCTACATAGATCGCTCAAAATTGTGGAACCAAGGAAGCATTAGCACCAACAATAGAAACCCCCCCATAATGCTGAAAAGGGAGAGCCAAGATAGGTACATTGAAAGTGTGTGAAACCAAGAAATGCATGTAAGAGAAGTAACTTGCAAATAAAAGGGTGTGCAAACTGAGGCACACACACATGAGGCAAGAATCACTGAGATTCACTGCTATTGTTAAAGGGAAACTCACTTGAAAAAGGTGTGATGACAAACTAAATGCAAAAATCAACCCCCCATGGCACTTTATATCATAATGTGGATACAAAAGGCACAAAAGGATGTGCAAAATCCCCAAAAAATATACACCAGAATGGCATTTTATCTCAATGCATCTACAAAAGAGAATGTGCATGAAAAAGATGTCTACAATATCCAAATAGGATAGAATATTGGAAATACACGTAAAACAATCAAATTTGAGTCATCCCACACAAACAAACAATTTCTAGGAGCTAAGACATCCAAGTAATTCACTAGAGTGCAAAAACACAAAAAATGAATAAAATTTACTTGGAGAGCAATCTAGAAAAAGTGCATGGATGGTTGTAAAGAGATCTAAAATACAATTTCAACAATGCTACAATCACAAATAATAGAGAAACAGGTCAAAATTTATGAGCTTAGGATTGAAAAATAGCACCTCTGACTTCAACAGATTGTACAATGCACTAGTAGCAAAAACAAGTGATGAGATGCACACCACTAGAAAGTTGGTGGAACCATCTTTTTGATAATATCTCATTCATCAAAATTTGACATTGTACGCCCAAGTTATGACGAAATGAAAAACCTCCTTTAGGGCACAAGGAGAGTTTAAAGGGGGCCCCTTGCCACATGGTTGATGTCACATGCTGACATTAGCATCCGTATGGATGATGTCATGCTGATGTTAGTAGGAATATTCCCTTATTGTTGAAAAAAATTGGCCCCCGAAAAACATAAAATTTGCTAGAGTATTCTCCTCTATTGTCGAAATATTTTGTTCTTGCCATCATTGAAAAAAATTGGTTGGTTGATGGAAAGAGCAGTTACTAGACGAAAAAAAAAGGATGTTAGAAAATAGTTGAAACTGCTGGTAAATTTTTTGGTGGTCGGGAAACTTGTTGTGGCGATTGGGAGGGTTGTCGTTTGGAAACAAACCACTATTGGCTACCTAAATAGAGTTGTCAGTGAAACAAAAGGACACTGCCTTGTGGAAAAAACAAGCTACTGGGGAGGCTCATGGGGCCCTCAGGGTACTGCGGGTACCCTGGCAAATAAATGCACCTAAAAATCCAAAAAAACATCTCACCCAAATTAAATGCCTACTTTTTTATTTTTTAAATCTCTAAAAAATAAATTTAAAAAACGAATGCAAATTTTTTATTTTATTTTTTGATCCACATGCATAGGGTCGTATGGGCTCTGTGCAATTTTTTTTGCCTCAGATGCTCTCAACGCCGAAATAGGGACAATTTATAGTCAAAATTTGTGGAATCGACCTTCTGAATCCAACAGTGAGGTCCTTTTTGCACTAAAATGCACTAAAATCACAGCTACCCTCTGAATCCAAAAAAAAAAACTGCTTCAAACCCTCTCAGATCTAACCTTAGGACTCCAAATTAGGCCAAAAAAAGTTAAATCTGACTTTCTCGACAACTCTAAATCCAATGGTGAGGTCCTTTTTACACCAAAATGCACCAAAAAAATTCCCACCTCCAAAATTTACAAAAAAAGAAAAGGGGATTCAGATCTGAACCCTGTAACCATTATTGAAGAAAAAAATCTCATAAATCGAGAAGGGGTTTGCTGAATTGAGGCTTTGATACCATGTTAGAATTGTGAAAAACACGAGTCATATGATCAAACAAAAAAAAAGACACCTTCCACACAAGAGGGCTACAAACTATATATGCAATATTCCTCAACAAAAAAAAGCTACAGAATGAACCTCAAGAATCTTCAAGGAAAATAAAAGTTCTTAAAGGTTGAGAGTTTGAGTGTAAATCTCCAAAGTCAAGAGACTATCAAAAAGATGCAAGCTCAAGAGATAATTACAATGAGGGTTGAGTGCACTTTATAAGAACAACCCTAGTAATTGCTCACTTCAGTCAACAAAAAAATGCTTAGTTAATTCAATAACGAACTCCTAAGTTTAGCTAAGTGCATGAGAATAAATTAGACTAATAATTAATTAAAGATTAATTAATCATTAGCTAATGCATGATTATTCTAACACTCACTACAAGTGGACTCACTATCCAAGTGGATTCATTGCCCATTGAAAGAAGAAAAAATCATAGAGATTGTGGCACATAGATAAGAATTGAATTGTTATAGTTGCATAGGACATATGCATGAATTACAATTCCATTGAAACTCAAAATACAAACTTTACACACTTCATACTAATCTACATTAAAACTTTGGTCTGCTCTACAATTTCCTTATACTCACATAATTCACATCAAATATTACATAATGTATGTATCACTATCATTAAAACACCAAAAAAGACCTTACATATATTTGCTTCATACAAAAACACCTAAAACATCAATTAGTTTGGCCTAATTAGATGTAACATACAAAATATACCTTGTTGCTTCATTATAGACACATACATGCTTCACACTAAGATTCAAAACTTATAACAAATCAAAATAGATACTCCCATATAACAAATCATTACTTATTAAAACACCGCAATACACAAAACTTATTAGGTCGGCACTTGTAATGACCTAATACAAAAAAAATCAATCGTTCAACCTCAAACCAACACGCAAACCTTAAAAATTCATGCCATTTGGAATATAGATGCTGCTGACACCTGTTAACATCTCCACAAATCCGTAATACCAGATACCAATCTGTAGAGAGGTGCAGATTCACCAAAACATGCACATTGAACTAAAAATAACTGTCACTTCTAGAACTAATGTACTGTCACTCATAACTTTAACATCAGAGACCAAAACATTGTGAAATTATGGATTTAGACTCTTCTAACAATCAACAAAATTACATGAAAATTGTAGAGAAATATTATACACAGCGAACTAGTGTGGACGAAAATACTGGATGTCTTGTGCATAGGAAACTCTATTTTGACACTTAACCAATTTATCTTTCATCTGTCCTCACCAGATCAAACCTTCTTGCAAATTCCTACTAGATTACCATATTCAAACATTCTCAAGCTATACAAAGTGTTTTGCACAATTATCTTCATACCATATCATAATGTTGACACCAATCACAACATTGAACTACATACTGTACAACTTGCATGCATCCCTCATGCTCATGTTTCCAGTAAGCATATCAATGACAATATTCTTGTTCTTCCAACAATCTCCCCCTTTTTCATTGATGGAAACATGCCTTAACTATCTCTCCCTTTGACATCAAGGGAAAAGGGTGAAAAACATAAGTATTCACATACATCAAAAATCTCCCTTGTAGATATGTACATATATAAGCTAACAACTTAAGTGACTCCCCCTAAAAAAAATGTACTAAAAAATTTCCTTATACAATCTACATGTGTACACTGAAATATGAAGAATGAACTAAAATGGATAAAAAAGAAATACAATCACCCATAAGAGGTATTTGACTCTTGCAGATTTTCAAGGTGGGCTTGCTACTCTTGCTTTCCCTCTTCCCAACTCTTCTTGGCCAGGCCAAGCATTTTGCTCTAGGTCTCCAACTCCAAGAGTTCTTCACCGTCATCTAGAGTGTTGGGTACCAGATTTAGCTTTGAAGCTTTTGCAACACTCAATAGGGAACTAGAAACATGTATGAACTTGGATTCCACCAAATCCCTAAGATGACCGAAATACGTTATGATATTTTTCTTCTAAACTTGTAGTTGGAAGAACTGCTCATGTAGATTCTTAATGGAAAACCTTGTACTTCCATCCAAGTCTTGTGCCAGATCATAGGGTCTTGAAGCTTTATCAATTTAGGACTCAATAGAGTTCATCTTATCTTTTATGCTTTTTTAGACCATGGCCACTTCATACAAAACTGAAATAAAACTTTGGATTTTGCCACACAAGCTTGCACACTTTTAAGATTTTCCTTAAATTTGTTGTGTGCACTAGCATGATTCTCCATTACATCCATTAGTATCCTATCATTTATCTTTTTCTCTATTTATTTCTCTAACTTCCCTTTCAACCCACTAGCATTCTCCTTAAATGAATCAAGCAAAAAATTTAAATTGTCCACAAATGATAGATAATTGTCAATGGTAACACTGGTTATGGTCTCTTGCAAAACCTTTACTGCCTCATCAATCATTTCTTCACTTTTTTGATGTGTCTCAATGATTTCTTTCTAGAAAGATGTATGGAAAACATAACCCAATTGAAGCTTGTGAAGAGGAAAAATCTTGTCATGTCCACATACCCTTTTCACGTTGGAAGTTGCAATAATTGGGTGGACACTATATGCTAGAACTACAACTCCATGCTCAATAGATTCTTTAAGGAATCTCAAGAGGTATTAGAAGATTCACTAGTAGTCTTTACATTACCCTTTGCAATTTTCTCCAAATCCTTTTCTGTATCACCAGTGTTAACTAGTGTCTGTACATCCTTCTTCTCTTCTGCATCACCGAATGCATCCTCACTCTTTTTCTCCCTAGACCTTTGCTTATCACTCCTTTTAGTAACATCTTCACCAATAGATTGTTCTTTGTTATCCAAAGGAATGATTGTCTCTGATTGGCCTTGAGTGTTCTCAACATTTGTCTCAGATACCAAAGGAGGTGTTTTATGATCTATATTAGTATACTCCTCTAAATGTATTCTCTGGTAGCTCCTTCCTCTTCATCATTTCCCTCACCTACAACATTTTCTTCTACAATTCCTTCCACTTTCGGAAGAACATCATCCTACAAATTTCCTTTTTCAGTGTCCTGCTCATGTTGAGCATCATCATGTTATGCTTCTTCTTCAATGTTCACATTCGAAGTTGGCATATCAATATGCATTTCTTTTATGCTTTCCAGAGTCATCCCTAATCTCTGAGCTAACTTTGCAACCTTCTCTATTGTCTCTTTTTGGGGCCTTTCGATATCATTTTGATCTCTACTCATGAGGGTGGTCACCCTTTGCTTCATTCATAACTCTTTATTATACAATTGAGCCAATGTGACTCTATTCTCTTTCAAGAGGGGTGCACTAATATTTTCCAAAGCATAAGTTCTCAAATTTGCCTCTTCATTAATGGCCTTCTATCTTCTCTCAAGTAATACATTCCATAGTTCCACAAGCAATTGTTTTTTAATATTTCTCATATCTACTTCAAAAGAAACCATGCATTTGACAATCACTTCTACAATTGTGGCTTTGTCCACCTCATCAACATTAGTGTATAATGCAACAATCTATCTAGCATTTCATTCTTCATAATCCCATTAAATAGAGCATCCAACTTTATGGGGCTATGAGTACTTACCAAAGCCTTTTTCTTCTTCATTTTCTTATCTTCTAGTGAATTTTTCTCTTTATCAAACTATGCTTTCTTTTCTCTCATTTGAACTCTATATCCTTCTTTCTCTTTCTTGACCTCTACCTCACTAAAAAATTAGTATCAATGATATCAATTTTTTGTTTCTTTACACCTGCTTCTCCTTATGAAGCTTCTGATTTTCTTTTTTGGACCAATGGTTTAGTGTATTATTCTTCTTCTTCATCTTCCACATTTACTCCCATATACTTCTCCCTTGTAGATTTTGTTTTTACCCTTCTCTTTGTAGGGCTAGTTTTTTGTGGTGTCGGAGCACCCTTTTCCTTTTCAATCACTTTCTGTTGTTTAACCAAAGGTGTTTTCTCCTTTACCAGAGTAGTTACATGCTCTTTTATCTTCTCTCTTGTAGCATACTTAGTCCCATAGGACTTGGAGGAAACCAAAGGAGTGATAGCTATTCTACTAGATCTCCTAACACTTGATGATCCTCCTGCTGAGCTAGAAATGGATTTTTCCTTCTCAACTCGCTCCTTAGTGAGGCCCGTTGCCTGCACAACTGTTACCGTCATCTTTTCAAAAATATTCTTTATTTTTTATTTCCTTTGATCCATGTGCACCTCCATGGATTTCTCTTCATATGTACCATACCTCTCTTCAAAAATGTCTCTTGGCTTGCTCAACATAAATTCCATTAAGCTAGTGATTTCATATCCCATTTCTGGGATCCATACAGTCCTAGGCTCAACATAATGTATAATGCAACAATCTTTTGTTACCAAGAATGTGATGCCATTCTTGTACTTTTCTACCATGCTTTTTGGTACTCTTTCTCTTGCCTGCATCTTCTCTTGAATTTTTTTGAAGAACCCCCAAAGGGCATATTTCTATACATTTGAGTCTCCTAACCTCATCAAATGATCTCTGATCTGATGGGCTACCGGTCTATCCTTTACCACACTATGTTCTTTGTTCTAGGGACTTCATTCAAAAAGTAGAATAGTAAACAAATTATCAAAATTCCAAACTTAAAAGCATACTTAGAATATTTTTTCTTCTATAAATTTTCCAGAAGTTGCATTCTCAATGGTTCACATAGATCACAATTAGCTCCCATCTCAACCATCTCATATGTTGTATTAATGGAAGTCGTGAATACAAAATTCTCTTTGTTAGAGAAGTACAATTTGTATCCTATCATCATTGAAGCGTACTTCACTGTCAGGTTTCTTGTGTCCTTTATTGTCAATGCCCTTCTATCATACTTCACACCCGTTCTCTCCATGACAAACTCATTCTTCATAGACTTAAGTACTAGAGTTGGTCTGGTTGAGCACAAACTAGTGACAACCCTAATAGCCTCTTTATTTATCAAATGCGAAATATCCAACTAGAGGAACTTATCATGAATGAGGATCAGGGTGTACCACACATTACTCAATTTTTTATGATTAGATTCGTCCAATTTAATGTGAATGTATTACCTAACATCTTCCATGTGAAAAACACCATACGGGATGTGTGAAAACGCACCATCTAGGTCATCCACCAACGATTTGTCGAGATGTCATTGAATTTAGGGGGAGGTCGCTCCATAATCTCTACCACTTGTGGTGTATACATATTTGTAGTAAATTGAAAGTGCTTTCTGAAACTAGGGTAAATGGAAATTGTAAATACCTTTTAACTTTCTTTTTGGATAGGGTTTCACTTGCACTAGATCTCAATTGCTTCAATCACTCCACTTCACTCTTTGTCTAATTTGCTATTCTCAAATGCTCATTTGCAAATGATTTTTGATCAAGTGAAATTGCTTATAACCTTTTTGAAACTGACCTAACTTTGTATTGAATGCTTCATTTGATAAAACTGTCAAAACCCTAATTGTGTGCACAATCAAATTTAAATGCTCCACAAATTTCTACAATTTAATATTTTCCACCTGTCTTTCTCCAATAGGTCAAGCATATTGACCCACACTTCATATCTTCGTGTTGAAGCATCATCACCATTTCTCTAGTAGGGGATAAAGAATTTTCTATTAATGCTCTCCCCTAAGTCAAATCTTTCTTCTTAGTTTCCAAAGGAAACATCTGCACTTGATGGAAGCACAGACTCAAACTTAGTCTAACCATCCTCCTTATTTTTCCAAATATTGTCCATCTCTTTCTTCATCTCTACTAGATCAACCTTTTTCACCAGATCATTCTTCTTTACTAGATTGTTCTTCTTCACGTTCTTGCTTCTATAAAACTTAGAGATATGTCCAAGTCTACTACAATTGTAACATATGACATTCTTTTGAACAAACTTACTTCCATTCATTCTAGATCTGCATTGATTAGCTTTATGCCCAAATCCATTGCATGCATAGCAGTAGCCATTAAAATATTGAACCCTCATACCATTGTTATAGCCATTCATCATTTGACTTCTACATTCATTAGCCTTATAACCAAACCTCTTACATGTAAAGCACTATGGGGGACAATATTGAACATTTTGATTTATTTTGTGTCTACATTCCATAGCCTTGTGTCCAAATTTATTGCAAGAATAACAAAAACCGTTAAAATATATGGGTACCTTTGTGCATTTTATTCTCTAATAGGTGGTATTTTGAAGTCTCTCCTTTGATTATGAACTTTCTTGCCATTTCTCTTCTTGTCCTCAATCTTTTTTTAGCCTAATTTGGAGTTTGATCTATCTTAGAGCTTTCTCCTATCTCAAACCCTAATCCACCTTTGTCTTTAGATCCTTTTTGATTTGCAATACTTTCATCAAGCTTTGTAGAAATATTCTTGAATTTTTCTTCATCACTCCTTGCTTTTTCAAGATTTGATCTCAAGGTCACAATTTCTTCTTCAATTTTTGAACATTCCTCGGATTTGATTTTCATCTTTGCATTCAATCATTCTTCAACCCTTTTTCCTTCAACTTGCACTTTCAGATTGGTAATTATTTCATTGGCTTGCTTCAATTGCTCATTGAATTCCTTATGTCTTTCTTTGAATTTCTTGATTTGTTCTCTCAATTTTTTGATGCATTCATCTACTTCTTTGACATTTTGTTTGAGATCTCTATTTTCACCTTTAGTTCTTTCTAGATCTTCAAGAGCTATTTTGAGTTCTCCATTCATGCCAACCATGCACTCTTCTTCAATAAATCCAACAACAGGTATCTCTTTCGAAGGAGTGAGAAATCTTCTAACAACCATGTGTTCAACCTCCAAGATCTTCTTGAAGCAGTTAAGCTCCCTCCAAAGAACCAAGCTCTAATACCAATTGTTGAACACCCAAAATACTAGGGGGGTGAATCAATATTATTTTAAACCACAAACATTTAACATTCAATCCACATAGCATATTCAATTTGCAATAGGAAAGGAAAGCATGAAAACAATCATCAATACAACTTAACACATGAACACCAAATTTTTACGTGGAAAACCTAAAATGGAAAAAACCATGATGAGGATTAGCTCACAATATATTATAACCAGTTATAAGATATTACAAAAGTGCTCACTACAGGTAGACTCACTGTCCAAGTGGACTCACTACCTACTGAAAGAAGAAAAGATAGAAGAGATTGTGGCACACAACCAAGAATTGAACTATTACAATAAAATCTAACATATGCATGAATTATAGGTCCATTGAAGCTCAAAATACAAACTTTACACACTTCATACTGATTTGCACTAACATTCTAATTTTCTCTACATTTGCCTTATATTTGCACAATTCACATAAACAATTACATAATATATGTAGCACTATTGTCAAAACATCGAAAAAGACCTTACATATATCCACTTCATCCAAAAACACCTAAAACATCAATTAGGTCGGCCTAATTAAATGTAACATACAAAATATACCTTGTGGACTCATTATACACACATGCTTAACATGAAGATTCAAAACTTATAACAAATCAAAATAGGTCAGCATGGACCTATAATAGCTCTCATGTAACATATCAATACTTATTAAAACTCTACAATACACAAAACTTATTAGGTCGGCACCAATAGTGACGTAATACAAAAATTCATCAATTGTTCAACCTGAAACCAACACACAGACCTCAAAACTTCATGCCACTTGGACTATAGATGCTACTAACACTTGTTGACATCTCCACAAATCCACAATACCAAATACCAATCCACAGAGAGGTGTGGATTCACCAAAAACATGCACACTGAACTGAAAATAACTATCATTTCTAGACCCAATATACTATCACTCATAACTTTAACATTATTGATCAAAACACTATGAAATTCTAGATTTAGACTCTTCTAACAACCAACAAAATTACATGAAAATCGTAGAGCAAGATTATACACATCAAACTAGTGCATACCAAAATGCTGGATGTCTTGTACATAGGAAATTTTGTTTAGACACTTAGCCAATTTATCTTTCATCTATCTTCAACATATTAGACCTTCTTGCAAATTCCTATTGGATCACCATCTTCAGACATGCGCAAGCTATACCAAGTGTTATGTATAATGATCTTCATACCATATCACAATGTTGACATAAATCACAACACTGAACTGCATACTGTATAGCTTGCACTCATCCATCATGTTCATGTTGCCAGTAAGCATATCAATGATAATATTTTTGTTCTTCCAACACTCACTACTCCCCCTTTTACATCAATGAAAAATTGAAGAACTTGCAAAACTGAAATGAGGCTGATAAAATATGACAATAAAAGCTCCCCTTGAGTGTAGACATCTAGTAAGAGATGGAGTGAAATCACTCCCAAATTCTCTTTTGATATCTTCAAGAACATAAAGATTATTAGTAGCTCTACTAGCTTCAACAATAAGTCTACCATCCTTACTAATTTCACAAATATCAGAATTGAAAAACATCAGTGTTCCCTTGGTCACACATTTGATTCACACTCAATAATTTTTTTTTCAGACCTTCAATGTACAAAACATTATCTACCCTTGTTCTTTTGTCATTCAACATAAGAGTGCATTTACCTGAAATTTTTGCTCATGCATTGTCTCCAAACCTTACTATACCACCATTCATTTTCTTCAACATAAGAAAATTGCATTTATCTCTTGTCATATGTCTGAAACAACCAATATCAATGTACCATTGATCACTCTCATTCCGTGCATGCAAGGCTATTTGCCCAATCATAGATTTCTCTTTTTTTGCCTCTTCATTTTTCCTCCAAACCTTCTTATTAACTACTTTTCCAACCATTGTTGCTCTTCCTTTTTACTTTGCTTGAAAGATTATGCAAAATTGCTTCTACAAGACTTTGCAGTATGACCAAAGTTATTGCATTTGTAACATATAATATTGTAATTCATCAAAGGAGCAAAATAATTCCTATTCAAGAATCCTTGATTTCTATTCACATATCTAAAATCATTTCTTGCATAAACTCTACAATTTGATGCCTTGTGACCAAAACGATTGCATGAAAAGCAATACCCATAAAAGAAATATTTGTTAAACCTAGTCATGCGACGTTGCCTTGAAATATGAGGTCTTCTGGAAGTGCTATTTTTTATTTTTGATTGCGAACCTTTTGTACCATTAAAGTCGGTCTTTTGCTTATTTTCTTTTGTAGGCTTGGAATCTTGAACTTCTTCAAATCCAACTCCACCTTTATCAACAAAATATTTATTTGAGCTAATGATCTTGTCCAACGACATAAATTTTTTTATATATCACCTCATTATTCAACCCTAACATCGATTTGTCTAATTTCCTAAGAGAATCTATTTTAGCTTTGAGTCTTTCACAATCTTCTTCCTTCATTTTGAGCAGATTTCTAACATCTTCAATCTTTCTAGCTTCTTCAATCTGAACTTTTAGATCAATGATCTTCTTTTTAGCTTCTTCAAGTGCTTGAGATGCAATGACCTTAGATTCATTGCCTTCTTGTTGTTGTAATTTCAACTTCTGATTTTTCTTCCTAAGTTTTTTGATTTCACTTAGGGCACTTATAAGTTCTTCAAGGTTCACCTCTCCCTCATCAAAATGATCTTCATGTTTTTCATTTGAACCCATGTCTGCTAATAGGATCTACCTCCAAGTGATTAAGCTCTCAATTTGGAGGAACCTTGCTTTGATACCAATTGAAGAGCACACATAAAATACTGAGAGGGGGTGTAAATTAGTATTTTGAACTTTTAACACTTGAAGCCATAAGAATTAGAAATCAAAACAACAAGAGCAAACATCAACAAGAAGAACACCAATTTCACGTGGAAAAATCTTCCAGATAAAAAACCACAACAAATCAATAGCTTTCATTAATGACAAAGGGAACCAACCGAGACTACAAAAGTGAGCACCAACTCACAGGAAGCACCAACTTCCTCAAAGCACCAACTTCAAAGAGCTGAAGCACCAATTGCAGCGTGAGCACTAACTCACAAAAGAATATCACTACATTACAACTTTGTTTCCTAACTTCAAATACAATCTACACACAAATTGAGACACTTAAACTTGCAAATAAAAACTCTATTCAGACTATGAAATATGTTTTTTAAATGTCATCATGTCGTACATCTCCACCACACTTTAACTTTATCTTCACATCAGTTTCTTCAAATTCACAAACAAACCTACATAACTTCAGATATCACTGCATACACACCTAAATGTTGATGATAATATATTTGAATAACAAAACCAAATATGGCTATGTTCAAAAAAGTAACTAACAATAGAACGAATTTTAAAACACATAGCCCCTGACTCTATATGGCTCCTAGCAAATAGTGACTACATCCAAAACTGCCAAAAACAACAATCAACTCAACCAAAGCTTAACCTTTTTCAAGACTGGTTTTTAGAGCAAGTAGACAAGGTACTGTCAACACTTCTAACAACTCTATGCAGTGATACTCATTTTGTCAAGACCCTAGAAATGCATTAACACAAATTGAGCACTATCTTAGACATCCATACTCATCATGTCTTCAAAACATACAACCTATGCCTTGAATAATAAAGGCGATACAAATCATCACGTTCTTCATACACAACACCAACATGTCTCCATACAAACTCCTCTTTGAAATAAGATTCATGCCATTGAATCTACAACATGAGCCTTCAATGCACGCTACATCAATACATCAATCGCTTCGCACCTACATGAGGACATATTCAAACCTGACATAGAGACAACAGTTCCTCACATCTCATATGCAATACACTAAGTTGAAATAAGCTCACACACACCTGATACTACTTAGGCCTATAATAATTGGTTTACAAAAGATTTAATGCCACAAAGGCCTATATCCAATGCTACCACTCTTTCACACACTCCATAATTGGTAGAATAACAAATCAATGAAAATGTATATGCTGCATACTTTAAAATTTCACACAACGAGCACCATACACTATCCGCCCCTTAAAGAATGACGGTGATGCATTTTACTAGGAATACAATATGTTTCCTTTTATTTGAATACACACACCACTAACACCATTTGTAGCCCGCACCACCAAGGAAACGATAGCGATTACACATCTTTGATAACCACAAAATTTTTAATAAATGGAGTCGATGGCGTTTAAATTCACCACACTTACAAAAATATTTCGCACCTAAGAACACATCAAAAAGAATATTCCACATCTCACATAAAATCAATTAAAAAATGAGCAAGCCTTTCAAAGATGAATATAGCAAACGAAGAAGATAACAGTCAATTTAATACACATGACTTCAAAAGTTGCCCCACCCAAATCAACCAAGAATAATTTAGATGCAAAATATCTATAGCCACCTCATAAAATTGGAGTCAACACATTAACTTTTGCAAATAGAACGAATTCTTAAGAGAGGCAATGTGCATACCAAATAGTTTGGCTAGATTTGAATATTCACATTTTGTCTTCTTTTTCCTCACACCTCATTTCACTAGATGCCAAAACCATCGCCCATTCTAAAAGTCTTCATTTATCTTGAATTTGTCTTATGTGGTTTAAACTTCACGTATGAGACAAACCTTATACTTGTAAAGACACGATTTCCAAATTCCTTCTCTTTACCTACACACTACACAACTAAATTTAACTATATTGACGGATGTTATCAATTTCAAAGTCAACCTCCAACTCAAATGGCATCATGTTCTTATTGACAATATCCAACATCACCTAGTTAAGCCAATCCTTTGACATCAATGACAAAATGTCCAAAACTTAGGATATAGATCTAGGTTTGGTTGGCTCACTATTAAGGTTGATAGTCAATTAATTCACCTTGTTGATCTATATCCTAATGAAACTTATAAAAATATGGAAATGGCCCTATGTTATGAACACTAATCTTAGAGTCACCACATTTTTTATGTTTCAAAGGGTTCATAGGTTACAAACCGGTTTGAAAACAACCAAGATGAACCATCATTGAAATTTTCATATATGGATTGACTCTCTTAGCACTTAAAAATTCTTGTAACTTTAGTTGTCACACAACTTGTCTCAGTAACATTTAATGGAGCCACTTCCATTCTTCCAAAGTAAACAAGTGAACTAAGTATGATAAGTATCTAGTGCAAAGAAGGGACAAGGATGGTATGATGAGTTTCAACAATTCACTACCTTAAAGTTGTTTCCCCCTCATAAATTATCACGAGTGATTAATAACAAGAATACCCTAATTTAGATACCAACATCTTGCTTAAAGAAAGCGTGATAAACATAAACTATTTAAGTTGTTTCCCCCTCATAAATTATCATGAGTAATTAATAGTTCAAGAATACCCTAATTTAGATACCAACATCTTTCCTAAAGAAAACTACACTTTTCAAAAGGAGATCGAACTCATTTGATTCATGAAAATCTAGGAACCTTATATAGGTGACGATAAAAAAATTCTTCAGATTCTATATGTGAGTTCCCATAAATCAAATTTTATTTTACCATATCAAACCATGGTACAAAAGCAAACAATTTTTATGCCATCCTCCCATGGGGCTGACTTTAAAAAAAAATCCTAATTGAATTTATTTAATAAAAGAAAATAGTACAATATTCACATAAAAAAAAGGTGGTAGAGAAGCACACCCACAAAGTTTAGCAGAACCAAGTCTATAACCAAGACAAATAGACATAAATAGGGCCAAGCCCAACAAAATCTAAGCAACTAAAACAAATCCAAAAGGAGGAGTCTTTATCATTAGGATTGCCCCAAACATCTCTAGGGATAGAATCATCAACAATTAAGATTCACTGTCTCTAGGAACTTTAGAATAAATAAAGAACTTGGAAAAGTGTAAATACAAAATAGAGAGAAGGAAATAATGAAGGGTGGGTTTTATCCATATAAAGATTAAGATTCACTATATGGTCCATCTAGATTCAGAGCAATTAATTATCTTAAAACTTGCAATGTCACCTCATAGTGGTTTTGCCTAGAAAATACTGTAAAAATCAAACTTCTAATCTAGAGAACTTCAAAAATTCATGTCATACTCTTGAAAGTGGAAGTGAATGCTAGTAAGATGGATTGTTGGGACAATCGATTCACAAAAAAAAATTCTATCTTATAGTCTTGAATCTTAGAGAAAATTTAAGCAAGCAATCCTGGGAACAATGACTAGGAAGTTGAAATTGTTGAAGATCCACAAGTGAATGCAAAAATGAAATTGCTAAAAAATGAAAAAAAAAATGAATTAATTGAGGTGCATCATTGATTTCAAGGCACAATAAAATGTGGTTATATTGCTTTGCTAACTAGAATGGAATAATGTAGTTACACTTTACAGTGCTAACTTTTGTTCAACAAACATGATAATTGAAGAGCCATTTTCTCATTTCTTGAAAAGGAAATTCCACATCTGTTTACATGGAAGACACCTTTGAGTTGATCTTTCAACAATTAATAAATATCTTTGTACATGCTAAGTGGCTATCGACCCACACATCAAAGGTAGGTGTGGTTAAGGAGTGATTAATTCATTTGCTTGGAACAAAAATATACAAAACAATGATACTTATCTCCTTGAATAGATTCAAGGTCAAGGTGTGCTAGTTGTTTTTGGGATTCAACATCTTGACAAAGACAAGATGCTGAAAAATATGATGTATAGAAATCCAATTTCCTTGGAAATTGAGTTATACTATTACAAGAGTAATTGGTAAAAAATTACTTGATATATTTACAATTGGCACGGAAGCTCAATAAATAATTTACAGAGATTTACAAAGATAGCATGTTTCTAAAAGAGATTAAAGGAGAACATTAAGAAACATTCTTATCTAAAATTTACAATAAAATACACTATTGAGCATTAATTAAATAATAATAAAATATTATTTTAATACCCTCCCTTAATGCTCAATCTGTCAACTACACCAATATGCCCCCTGAATATGAAAAACTTATCTAGACTAAGCGACTTGGTGAGAATATTTGTTGTCTGTGCCTTTGTCGGAACATACAACAACTGAACTGATCCGTCTTCAACAAGCTTCCAAATGAGGTGACAATGAGTTTCCACATGCTTGGTTCTTTCATGGAAGACTAGATTTTTGGTAAGTTTGAGAACTCCTTGATTGTCACATAACAAGGGAGTTGAACCTACTTGAGATATTTGCATATCCACAAGCTTCTGATGAAACCAAACTGCCTCACAAGCTGCCTTAAATGCTCTTCGATACTATGCTTCTATTGAGGAGAGAGCTACTGCTTGTTGCTTCTTACTAGTCCATGTCATTGCAACAAATCCCAAACTGAAGACATACCTAGATGTTATTTTTTGTCATCAACCGAACCAACCCAATTTGAGTCTGTGTAACCACTGAGTCTAGGATCGTGACCCCTAGTGTAAAGAAGTCCAAAATCAGAAGTTCCCTTCACATAATGTAGCACACACTTCGCTACTACCCAATGAACAACCTTGGGGGTTGTCATGAAGCATGAAATGTAGCTCACTACAAAACTGAGGTAAGGTCTAGTGGCAGTGAGATAGATGAGGTTGCCCACTAGTTGCTTGAACAAGGATTCATCTACTACAGGCGAGTCTAACTTAGTTGACAACTTGAACCCTTTTTCCATGGGTGTGGAGGCATGTTTGCAATCTTGCATACAAAACTTATCTAGTAGACTTCGAGCATATGTTGGATTGGGAGATGAAGATACCGCTCTTAGTTTGCTAAACCTCAACACCAAAACAATAATGCAAAAGTCTCAAATCTGTCATGTCAAATGTATTGCACAAATCCTATTTGATCTCGGTGATCAAATGTGTTGAGTTGCCAATAATGATCAGGTCATCCACATAGACAACAAGAATAGTTACCAGTATGTTTGACATACAAATTAGAGTCATATGGACTCCTCTGAAAGCCATGATCTGTGAGGTACTTGTCCAACTTGATGTACCAAGCCCGAGGAGCCTGTTTCAGGCCATAGAGTGCTTTTACCAGTCTACACACCTTGTGTTCTTTACCAACAACCTTGAACCTTGGAGGCTGCATCATGTAGACTTCTTCCTTCAACTCACCGTTGAGGAAAACACTCTTAGCATCTATCTGATGGACTTTCCAACCAAACTGGGCTATTAAGGCAAGGACAAGCCGAATGGTACTCATCTTGGCTATAGGAGCAAAAGTCTCCTCATAGTCAATGCCTTCTTTCTGTGAGAATCCCCTAGCAATGAGATGAGCTTTGTACTTGTCAAGGGTTTCATTAGCTTTTTATTTAACCTTATACACCCATTTGCAGCTAATGGGCTTCTTCCCTGGAGGAAGATCAGAAAGGACCCAAGTGTGATTTTTCTGAAGACTCTGGTATTCAGCCTCCATAGCTTGTTCCCACTCAGGAATTCCTTTGGTCTCTGAATATGTCAGAGGCTCATAAACACTATGAATGTTGGCCATGTGAGCAAAAATAACTGTATGCTGTTATTTGCTCTTGTTTCTATACGATCTCCCCTCAATGAGCTCATCATCATGAAGATCACCAATAGTCTTAGCCCACCATTTAGGCTAGAGAGGAGAAGTGTCAACATTAGATGTAATAGGAGGAGCTAGAATTGGTTGTGGATTTGGAATAGGTTCAACAGGAGGAAGATCATCATCATCCAGAGGAAAATCAGGTTGAGCATCATAAAAAAAGTAATCTGCATCATCCCTCCCGTTAGGTGGACCTAACGAAAGACGAACACCCAAATCAGAAGCCTTCAAGGGCTAATCCTTAGAATGTTGCACAAACAAGGAGAGGAGAAAGGATCCTCATTCTTCATCAAAGACAACATCTCGATTGAAGATGAGACGATTAGTGTCTACATTAGTCAACCAATAAGCCTTATGGTTGTCACTATACCCTGTGAACATAAGCTTTTCACTCTTGGAATCCAACTTTGAGCACTTGGCATCTGGAATCCATACATATGATAATGAGCCAAAGATTTTCAAATGACTAATCCCAGGTTTGCAACCAGTCCAAGCTTCCTCAGGAGTCTTCCCCTTAACAACTTGTTTAGGAGACCGATTAAGGAGATAGACAACAATGTAGACTACTTTTGCCCAATATTTATTAGGAACACTCCTATGTTGTATCATGGAGCGGGCCATCTCAATGATTGTACGATTGTGCCGGTCTACAACATTGTTTTGTTGAGGAGTGTAGGGTGTGGTTAATTGGAATTTGATGTCGTGTGTATCACATAAGTTGGAGAAAGCAGTAGAACAAAATTTCCCCCCATTATCTGACCTAAGAGTGATTATGGAACAACTAGACTTTTTTCTACTAAGGCCTTAAACTTCTGAAATACAATAAACACATCTGATTTCCGTCTAAAAAAGTACACCCACATTTTATGACTGAAATCGTGAAAAAAATTAAAAAAATACCTGCAACCAATAACATAAGGTGTATTCATTAGCCCACATACTTCAGCGTGAATCAAATGCAATACCTTAGAGGCTCGCCATGAATCACCATCCATGAACGGTGTCTTGTGTTGCTTCCCAACATGACAAGCTCCACAAACACCATGATGCTGCGTCTGGATCTCAGGTAAACTAGCTACAAGTCCCTCCCGAGCTAGCTGAGAGAGATAGTGGACATTTAAGTGCCCATATTGCTGATGCCAAAGACTGGTAATGACAAAACTTCTAGCTGCCATGGCTAACTCTGGAGAATCCCCTGTATCCACAAGTCTGTAAAAACCATGATCCTTAATACCACCATAGTGGTGTGAGTCTCCCAATCAACAATCGAACATTTATGCGCACTAAATACCACATCCAATAGAGGAGAATGCCACATAATCTAACTAATAGAGAGAAAGTTCAGTTCCATGCTAAGAACGTAGTATACATTGAAGAATATAAGACTCCTCCCACCAGAATTAATCTGAACAGTGTCATTATCGATAATTGTATACTCTTCACCTCCTCCAAAAATAACTAAGTCATTGAAGGGAGAGAAGTTTGTGAACCAATAACGCTGATGGGTGAAGTGTCACGAAGCACTTGAATCAATGTACCAGGTAGAGGACTTCACATGATCTGCAAGTTTTTTAGCCATAAAAGTGTAAAAGGTAGATTACTTCTGCTCAGTGTGCTCGACAACATTTGCTTTATGCTGAGACCCTCCCTGCTCCTATTCAGAAGCCACATGCTGACGAAAATCCTTCTTCATATGACCATATTTGTGGCAGTAATTATACTGAATGTTCTTTTTCTTAGGGTTGCCTGGAGGTTGACCTGAGTCTTTCTATTGCGAAGGCTAACCTTTCCCTTTGTTCTTAGGCTAAGACTTAGCTGCAAAAGCTTGTTTTGTAGAGGACGAAGAGACACTGCTACCAAACTGTTGTTTCTAGCATTATTGCTAAAAGAGGATGGTACAAAGCTCCAGAAACTTCAGATCAACATCAGTTGATGTAATGTTGAGAGTTTCAACAAAGTGCTCATAAGACTTCAATTGACTTTTCAAGGTGATTACTACCATGTTTTTTTTCTCCATCTTCTGCAAAATCACCTCCAATTAATCATGGATGTCCTGAATCTTTGTTAGATGCTCCTGTAAGGACACTCTCTCATCCATCATGATGGAGAACAACTGGTTCTTCAGAAAGAATGCATGGCTCTTGTTAGAGGTCTCATGCAAAGTTTTCAAGTGCTTCCAAATCTCGACAACTGTTTTTCCAGATGGAACCTGTGGAAGTTGATCATTGGTAACTGAAAGTTTAATGAACATCACCGCTTTATGATTTTGCTCATCAAACTTTTTTTGGGCTTTACCTGTTGTTGTGGGATGAGTAGCATTTCTTAAAACAATGTGATCAACGCAACAATATTCAAAGATAGTCATCATTCGTTGTTTCTAGGTATTATAATTTCTGTCATTAAATTGTTGACTGCCTTCCAACATAATGTTGGTCAAACTCGCCATCTTGCATGCTTTTTGAGGCATGAAAAAACAAGACAAACAAAAGAGGCAATAAAACATATTGCATGAAACTTGAGACATGAATTCGAATATATTGAGACAGTTTCAAGTAGAAAAATCAAGGTAAACCCGCTAGCACAAATCCCAATGCACGAATTACGATATACCCAAAAAATTCCTACGACTACCCAGAAAAATTCTCGAAAATCCCAGAAAGAATCAGGAAACAAAAAAAAATTCAACTTCAAAAGAGAGGGTTTTTTCAAAAACCCTAGCGGATTTTTTTTATTTAAAAAACTAGAGAATAGAAGGTGCCCAAGAAACAGATGAAATCTGCAGAAAAAAATGCACTCCAACTAGGACAAAAAACCGTGCTTAGAAAATGAATAAATTCGTGCCCAGAGGAAGAGAAAATCCACGCTCAAAAGATGACGAAAGCCAGGGAGGTCGCTGCGAACAGAGAAAACCGTGGTCAAGAGTAGATAGAAGTCGCGCTAAAAAAACAAGAAGAAATCGTGACTTTAGAGTCTTCAGAAAATGTGACCAGAGACCTATAGAAATGCGGCCTTAGGGAGCTTCGAAATTGGCCCAGGAGAAATTAAAAAACGCATGTTTTAGAGACCCGAACAGATGTGAATGCGTGAAAACAAAAAGAGAAGCCCACATCGCTTGCAGAAGGGAGGATGCGTCAGCCAGGTTGCAGAAGAACGCATGCCAAGAACAGGGCCAGAACGACGCGGGAAAGGAATAGACGCCGCCACAAAAAACTTCGAATTATTGTTTTTGGAAAACCCACGAAATTCTTTTCAGAAAAAAAAAACTTTCTTCAAAAACTTAAAATTTTTCTAGAAAAACGATTTTTTTTATTTCTTGCTCTGATACCACATTACAAGAGTAATAGGTAAAAAATTACTTGATATATTTACAATTGGAGAGGAAGCTCAATAAATAATTTACAAAGATTTACAAAGATAGCAAGTTTCTAAAGAAACTGAAGAAGAACATTAAGAAACCTCCTTATCTAAAAGTTACAATAAAATACACTATTGAGCATTAATTAAATAATTAGAAAATATTATTTTAATATATACAATACAGGGTCAATTGACAGATATGCAATAAAATACACTATTGAGCATTAATTAAATAATTAGAAAATATTATTTTAATATATACAATACAGGGTCAATTGACAGATATGCAAGGCCATATGGCCCACTAATCAATGAAGAATAATAAATATGCTATACTTCGTTGCTATGATACTTTGTATGTAAAACATTTTAAACTGGATAAACTGGCTCCTTCCAAAATTGAAGATAACTTAGCACCTCCAATCTGATGATTCACCAATCCAAAGTTATTACAGTATCCTCACCACATCAACAAACAAATAAAAATTAAGCATAACTTAAACTTCCATCAAATTCTGATGCCAAGCATTCTTCTGGGTTGGAGTAAAAGTAATCTTCATCTTTGGGTTTATTGGGTATTGCTAATCTATTTCTTGGTGCTCCCATCCGATTTGTATGTACATTCTTAACAGCAAGGGAAAATTCTTCCCAGACCAAATAACCATTATTATATTGATCTATAAGTTCAATCAGGTGTGTTCGATCCAGCAAAATTGTTTGACGAAAACCCAGGAACCTGCCATATATTATGCAGCAAGAAACATATCATAAAGAATCACTAACTTTGAATAAAGTGTGTGGTTTTTGATCATTTCAGGTTTTAGATTACATATTGAGTTTGGTGAAATATACAATGGTTTAAACATGGAACTGTATGAAATCACTCAAACACAAACTAATATAAATCTCCATTCCATACATGTCTTCTCAGCTGACAATGGCATTGACTATAGTTTTAATATCCAAAATAATATAAGATTACCTTCGATGCCCTTCCACAACTTTTGCCATGTTTCCATCATATGTTGGAATAAATACATCACTAGCCAAAGCCACCAAATAATCCAAAGCTGCCATTTGAGATGAATAATGCTCAAATGGCCTTAAATCTAGAGGATTCAGAAGTGTCTCCTTCCTAACCTGCTAGGCTTTCTTGATCAGTAAAGTGCAGTAATAAATGCCAACTCCATAGGAAAATACATGGAAAAAAAAACAATTACTGAATCATAATCTTACAATGTTTGGATAAGCTGAATAGAGAGCAGATATTCTCCTTTCTCCTCCATAGATTTCTCCAGCAGCAATGTATATCTGGATATCACTAACAAATTCAAAAGCCTTCAAAACTAATACAGTCTCCTCTGGTGTCAACGGACATAATCCACCCTTCCTTTTTATTTCAGCATTTATGACTTTCTCCTTCCACCATGGATAAGCGTTCCTAGGGATGAAACAACCAGAGATACAAGAATTGATATTATCAAAAACAGTGGGTGGAATTTGATTAGAATCACTATTTCCTAGATACATAATATACCTCAGTATGGTGAGTTCCTCCACTTCTTCATTGGTGCAGCCAAGGGTACAACCAGAAAATGCCAACATGTCCATTTCATAACGAAGATGAAGCACCAAGAAAGGACCATTCCTTTGCAATATTGTCAAGATCTTATGGGCCAATTCCTCAATTTGTGAAGCAAAACGAATGGCATTGTAATTCACTCGGCAACGTAGCTTTTGAATTTCAACTGGCATACCATTATTTGCCAAGCGTGCATCTGTTTTAGTCAAATGCAGAACTTTGTGCCTTCTTATCAGAGGAAGTATCTATGTATCAGGAAACATTGTTAACTGTTATTTTCTGTGTAAATGTAAAACTATCAAACAGTTATTTACTTATTTACAATATTTTACCCGATGTAGGTAATAAGACATGTTTGACCAGCTCACTGGAGGCATTGAAAAGATTGCCCCTTGTTCTGCCTTTGGCTTTAGCTTTGAAGGAAGCTCTTTGAGTATGCGAACCTCATCTCTCAGTGATGAGATAAAGTGATTCACATCAAATATGTCTTTGAATTCACTGTTCCCATAATCACAACTATTAATTTCACCATCAGGACAAAATCAAAGCAATAATCATTGCCTCATATGATTTAAAGATCGAATATCCAAGAGTGAAACAAAGTTGCAAATCTTACTCAGAACCTGCTTATGAGTAAAAGAAGTCACTTGCCTGGGGTCTGCCCAAAATGAACCCTTATCCAGTTGAGGAACGATTAGAGTGACATTGAGAACTCTAGCAATTGTTACCATGTCACTTATCTGACATGGGGAAAAATCACATTAGCAACACAACCCAAAAACCAGCCTTAAAAGAAAGCTCAGAACCCATAGTAATAACTGAACTCATATCTAAAATAATTTTACATAATCATGACTAATGAAAGAAAGGAACATGCATTACCGCAGCTCGCATTTGATTTAGACCTCCATTGCAAGAGACCATTAGGTATCCATTGTTTTTATACACTCCTGCAGAGAATATTTATTCTAAAGTGCTTCAGTTCAGTGACATCAGGTTGTTTAAGAATTGACACTAAAGGAGGGAAGGGATAGTTTTAAAAGAAGAAAACATGATTTGCTAATGAGGACAGAAAAAAATCAAGGGATGACTGGGGCCTGAAAACAATATCAAGGAATGATTGATCTCAAAACAATCAAATCACCACTGTAAAGTAAAAATGCATAGAGAATGATTTCATGCTTACTGCCAGATCAAGGCCATACTCACTACCTGTAAAGGAATTATTTAATTGAATAGCTTGGAGGTTCTCTGTCCTCTAGAGCAATAAAGAACATTGAAGTTGTCTCTAGCAGCAAATAATACATGATCAAGCACATGATTCTATCCTAGCCAATGCTATTTCTTCCTTTTGATTAAGTTCAGAGGTCTCATGTCAAACTCAGCCTAGCAATACCATTGGTCCTGTTCATCTAGATGGAATCCAACAACCAAATTTTGTTGGGCCATAGAAAACTACTAATACAATTGTCATTTGTAAACAATGGCATTAAATTTCCTTTACAATTAACAAATGCAGTGGAAAATTTATGAAATATGTACTCTGGGCTACTTTAAGTATCATCAAAGCGAATTCTATCCAAGCGATACGAGGATTAAAGAAGCTTATGAAGATGTACAATCAACAAAGTAAATGTGACAACATCAAATTGCACACAGCTAATTTCTGATTCAATATAAGCATCTGCAATGACAACTAAAGGTTCTATTTCAACAACATGAAGTCCAAATGTTGTGGCAGAGGAAAGGTTGTCTACTTGAAACCTGAAGAATACTTCTTTACATAAACTTAGCTCATATGTGACTGGCTTCATTTGAGGTATGGAGTAGACCAAAACTAAATTCTCCAAAATCACTAGCTCTTACCAAAAAGGAGGGCAGTTCAGCCACACTTACCAGTATAAAAACCTCTAACATTACTTTGTACACTAACATTACTCTGGGTTATTTTAAGTATCATCAAAGCAAATTCTAACTGACGTGACACAAGGATGAAAGAAGCTTATGAATACGGGAAATCTCAAATCAATAAAGTAAAAGTGACAACATCAAAGTGCACACAGCTAATTTCTATTTCAACATAAGCATCTGCAATGACAACCACAAGTTCTATTTTGACAATCTAATTTCCAAATGTCCTGGCAGAGGAAAGGTTGTCTACTTGAAACCTGAAGAGTAATTCTATACATAAACTTAGCTCATCTGTGACTGGATGCATTTGAGGTATGGAGTAAACCAAACTAAAATCCTTGAAAAACACTAACTCTTAATAAAACTGAGGGCAGTTCACTCACACTTTCCAGTATAAACAACTCTAATATTACTTTGTACACTAACCATGCCTTTCACATCCCCCTATTTGAATTTGAAGTCCAAACTTGGAGCACAAGTGGCAACTAATATAAAACTGTGTACAAGATTGCATGTAGAATATGGACTATATTGACAGGCAAGCAATTGCTGTGAGAAATCTGTGTAAGCAATACGAAGACTTATATACATTTTTTAACAATTGTGTATGTTGACATCTGATCTGAGATCACATTAGTGTGGCTTTGTGTTGTGCTTATGTTGATCCTCATGTCATATGTCCATGCAATTTGTTTCTTGCCTTATGTTTGAGCTACATGTTTGTTGCCTTGGTCAAGTTAATTTTGCAAGAATGATTCAATAAGATCTGGTGTGCTCATGAAAAGGAAATCTAGCATCAAAACCTTCATCGGGTACAATGTCCTTACATTGGTCATGTGGTTGGATAAAAGTCCCCATGTGCACTTTTATTTTTCGATGCTTTAGTTGAGTTCCTTGTTGTACATTATGGCAGACTGGTCTATTGAAGTCTTATATGCCTTTGTGCTATGTTTTTCTAGTGACTTATTATCAGCAACCATCATGCTTTCAGTGATTTATTTTTTTCTATGGATTGATAGGTTACTCATATGTTTGGATTGACAGACCAACCCAGCTAGTAAAATTCTCATCTACCAATCCACTACAATAGTCAGGTTATCAACATGGGTACATCTAGCTCTAAATATCTTGTAAGATATGTTGACATGTGTATTTTTGTGTTCCATGGGGACGTGTCCCCAACCCTCAAACCCACATCCCCATCCCCAGTGGTGTTTTGAGGATGGCAAGATGGCAAGGGACATCCCCTAGCCATCCCCAAGAAATTTTTCAAAATTGAAAACATTTTGAAAAATGATAGTAAATCAGCAGAAACGTCTAGGGGATGTTTTGGCTATCCCTGAGGCAGCTAGGGACATTTGGCCGTCCTCGAGGTGGCTAGGCACATCTGAGACATCCCTCGAATATCTTGAGGATGGCCAAATGCCCCCAACATCAAAATAACAATTTGTACTGTTTTCATAAAAGAATCTTGACACCCACCAAAAAGTAATTGGTTTTAGAAGGGGTGAGGGGGTCCCACAAATCCTCCCACACCCCTTATTCAACCTAAATCAATTCAGAATAACATTGTATGTAAATTTGTAATGCATTTTGTTGTCACAGCTATTGTTGGAGAGGGCTTGAGGGTCAAGGATGTGTTCCCACTGAACAAAGTATAGAGTCTATAGACTAATTTTGGATTCAAGTAGTTATCATAGGTTGGTTCCTACCTCCAAGTTCATGCATTTACATAGTCGCCACTTCTATCAGTGATTAAGTCATTCATTGATATTAGATATTGACAAATTGTATCAATATTTTTAGTCAGTTTGATCAAACATTTTAATTTGTAAATTTAAAATTATTATTTATATTAATATTATACATACATGTTCATTGGAAAGCCCCAGCTCCAGCTCAATGCCCCTTCATGCTTCAAAAACCTACTATTATTATTAAGGTTTGTCTGCTTCACTCCAACAAACATATATAGTATATGTGTATGTGCGTATATATGTCTATATATGTGTATGTGTGAGTTTTGTCGATACATACATATGCACAACCACATACATACATGTACACTGTACAGTGATACACTTATTGGAGTCGAATAGGCAAACCTTGATAAGTTAATGGTAGGTGTTCGAAGCATCACGGGGTCAGGCCTAGGTTTGTCCAATGTCTAGTTCCATGGAACATGTTAGAGAAAGAAGAACTAAAGTGCAGGATATTGTCAATGGATATTTTATTATTTTGTCTCCTACATACAGATGCTAAACGGTGATACATTTATTTCTTTACTTGTAGCAAATAGAAAATATACTCTTTAGCCACAACTAAATATACTAATTATTTTTTAATTTTAATTTTTTTAGTTTGTTCTCATTATGTCACACAAAATTTTTTACCTTTGAAAACATCTTTGATCTAAAAACTGAGCTCTACTAGCAGTGATGACAATGTGAATAAGATGGGCAGTAAAGAAGTAAATAGAATGGATGTTGAAGGAAGTGTTGAAGGTTCTTGTTCGTCTGAAACTCCAAAAGCAAGTTCTATCGGAACCTTACAAAACTGTTTTGCATGCTCTTGAAAGAATATTTAATCACTAATAAGGGTAAAAATTTGCAAAAGTCTCTTTCAACCCCAAAAAATCCTTGTTGCAATTTGCCACCAATTTAAGCACTAATAAGGGTAAAAATTCAAGGGGCAGCAAGCATTGGTTGTGTCATATTTGCAAAACTGATTATCATGGGAGCTAGGGTTGGACATCATTTATTGGGTGAGAGTGGACATGGGGTTAGAGTTTGTAATAATATAATATTGGAACAATGGGTTGAAATGGTAAAGTTGGTTAGAGAGTGAGGAAAAAGATACTAGAACTACTAAGAAACATTCATCCAGACCGTTGCAATCTATTGACAAGCAATCCAATATATCAATTGAAGTGGGTTATGATAAAGGGAAGAGGAAGGTCACTTCTACTACAAGTGAGAAAAATATAGTGGAAGGGTTATTGAATTTTCAAAAATGTGAGCAAGCTAGTGATTTAGTTGCCAAGCTTTTTTATTGCCCATGCCATTCCATTTCATTTGGAAAGGTCTCCTCATTTCAAAGGTATGTTGAGAGATGCAATGGTAGTTGGACCCTCTTATGTTCCCCCTAAAGAATAGATTGCATGCCTCCTTCCTCAACAAACAATATTTAAATATGAACATATTAATGGAGGAGATGAGATAGGTATGAATTAAGAGTAGTTGTTTCATTGTCATGGATGGGTTGATTGATATTCAACATTGGCCATTCATTAATATTTTTGTTCTATGTCCTATTGATTCATACTTTCTTAGAGTTATTTATTGATTGCTTTGGGAAATGTAAGATTGTTGATTACCGGTTTGGCCTTTTGAAGGCTATAGAGGAGGTTGGGTCTTCTAATGTTATGCAAGTTGTGAGAGATTTAGCTTGTGTTTGTCAGTTAGTTGGTTCAATGGTTAAAAGCACTTAAAAACATTATTTTTGGAATTCATATGGTGTACATGCTTTGAAAGACATTGGAAAAATAGATTGGGTGAAGACAATAGTGGCTGAAGTTAGAGACATATATATATGCCCATATGTAACCATCACATTTTACTTGCTTTATTTTGATCTTATACAAAGAAACCTAAAACTAGTTCAAATTAGATGTGCTAACTATTTTATTTTACTCTAGAGAATGCTAGAGGTGCAAAAATCTCTATTATCCATGGTGGTTTGTGGAGAGTGAAAAAAGTGGGCTCAGTCAAAGATAGAAGAAGGGAAGAAGGTGAGAGAAAGGATGCTTGATAACACTTGGTGGTCCAATATTAAGTAAGAAATTTTTATCTTATTGTAAGGTAGGGGGACCAACCACGTTCAAGGCCCCAGGTCACGGAGGGCCAAGAGCAGAAGGCTACCCTGGCTTACCTCAACTAAAAGGGGTGTTAGGAAATGTAGGACGAGAATGATGAGCGCTTTAAGGCCCTTCGATCACTCTGCAGACCCGAAACTCAAAATGGGGCTAGGCGAGCCGGTTTTTGGGTTCAACACTACGCCTCAGGAAGCTCTCTGCCCAAGGACGAAAGCGCGGTCTCGGGACGACAACGTAGTGCACTGGCGTCTCTCAAGTGCACCGGCGTCCGTATGACCAAGGGACTGAAGAGACAAGGTTAAACTCTAGAAAACAGACTAACGGCCTAGATAACTACTTCCAAAGGGGCAAAACAACGCTATGAAATAGAAAAGATATGCTCTAATATGATAAAGTAAATACACAAGAGTTAGGGTGGCAAGAATAATCTCACAAAGGAATTTGTTCGCTAGCTATCTCCCAATAGCACGTTCACCTACACACAAAGAAGAGGGAAATTTGGTTGGGGCTGTTAAGGGGTCTACCCCAGTCAGACCCCCGCTTTGGTGTTTCCACCTCCATGGACAGCCAAGTTTGCAATGATGGAGAAATAATATGATAAAGAAGGAATGAAGTAAAGAACACTAAAACACTACAAAACAATGAATGTGCTTACTCAACCAAGTAATAGAGGAGAGTTGTGGAAAGCTTACCACCTCCACCAAGAGCACTCAAGGCTAATGGGGTAGAAAATGAGAGTACTCAAGCCTCTGTTGCAATGGTGTTGTCCCACTCTTGCTCTATTGAATCGATGGAGTGATGTTGTTGCTGTTATAGAGTGCAAAAGTGCTGCTAAAAAGTGCTTGAGAATGTTGGATTGAATGCGAAAGGATGTGTAGAAGATGCTAGAGCTTGTGAAGAAGATGAAATGCATGTTGAAGGAGTGAATTTGAAGGAGAAAGTAAAGAAAACAGCCATATTCGGGCTGGTCGGCCAAAGAGGGCGTTACAAGTCGACTACCAATGAGAAGTGTAATGCCTTTGTAGGCTCTAGCCACAGGAATCTGCCAGGGATGTCTGTGCGTTGCGCGTGCATCCCCAACAAAAATTCCTCTGCCGACGCTCAAAATAGGGGCCAAGTGGAATGAAGGCAGTGGGCTTATGTGGAATTTAGCCTCCGAATTTTTTTTTCTAAAGTGGAAGAGGGAAAAAGGGGAATTTGCACATGGGGTGCAAATTCACTCCTATACACTTATTAAATACATTTCTAGTATTCTACTTTCTACTTTGTTTTTAATATTTTATTTTTAATTTGTAATTTAAAGTTTTAATGTTGTTAATGTCTTATAATTTTTTAAGTGTTGATTGGAGACATATTTGGTCTATCATATCACCTATTGTGGGGATAATCAAGTATACCGATACAGAGTCTCCTAGCCTTGGAGAGATTTGAGACTTTTGATAGCATGTTTGACCAAATGAGGCAAACAATTCATGACAAGGATCATATATTACAATTCTATGAGGAGCATATCAGGCCCATCATCACAAAGAGGTGGAACACATTGAAAACCCTCTTCATATAGTTGCCTATGCTCTTAATCCCAAGTACGCACCTAGACTTGGCCAAATTATTCCTCTTGAGGATGATGAGGTAATGGAAGGGTTTACAAAGGCCCTTCATAAGATGTATAGCACTGAGGAAGCAAACATACTTTGGTAGAAATGGCTTCAATTTTTTGGATTTTTACAGTCCTACATTCAAGAAACAAGAGGCTGCCACTATTGCATAGAAAAACACCATTGGATGGTGGAAATTTCATGGGAAGGACACACTGGAACATATATAATTGTCATATATAATATATATTGTCATCCCCCTATTGTCCCCAAACTACGTCTCCTATTGTCTTGCCATCCTTGTCCTTGAAATGCCATGGAACATAGGTGTCTTTTTTATTGGACCAATGCTGCAACAAGTCTGTATTGGGAGGTGCAGTTGGAAAAGTAAAGAAGATCCTTTTCTTGAAGGCAGAAGTTTGTGGCTATGTGGCACTGTCTTGTTGATTTCAAGTTAATTCATCCATACTTTCCTATTGATATGTCATAAATGTTTTCTTTTGGGACAAATTGTTCCAAGCCATTGATGGTCATTGAAGCTTAGAATATAGATTGAAGGCATTAAAAAGTGGGATCCATTTGATGTAATGAGGACACACATTCAAATTTGGCTCACTTCTATTTATTGACAGATTGTTCCTTTCGCCACTTTAAGCATCTGCAGATTTGCTAAAGCCATTGATTTTGGAGATGAATGTGTACTGGTTGTTGATTGTGATCGGTGTTTAATGGGTTAAAGTGGAGGATTAATGAATTACTTGGATGCACGTGATGTGATGTGATTGCTTCCTATTGGCCAAAGGACACATATATGTAACTTTTGTAGGGCTCCTTCTTTGTAGGAACAAATGAAATAATGCCACATGGTCTCAGCTGGAAAACAATGGTGAGCCATTTTTGTCTATTTAGTTGTGTTTCCTTGCAGATTTACTTAATGTCGTAGAGTTATATAGACCATAGATTTGATGACGCGTGTTATAATCCTATCAATCACAATGGATTGACAATTAGGTAGGACACTCTTTGGGTGGTCTAACATCTACCACATCAATTGATTTTGGGAACATAGGATCTCAACAGTTGATAATTCTGGGTACTTAACAGCTAAAGTAAAGTGCAAATGAGTTGCTCAGAGAAATAGATGTCATGCCCTAGCCATAAACCACAAAACCCCTGATCACAACCTGCACAGGGCTTAAAAATAATCGCTGACCAAGTAGACTTTAAAAAATAAGTAATGCAGCGATTACATATTACTATAAAGTAGCACTAATATAAGGATGGCTTTAATTAAACTAAAGGCAGTGCTTGGATTAGGGAGGGGTGCATCCTTTCTAAGGGGTGCAATGATTATTAAGGTTGTGACTATTCACCCCACCATGAATGATATATAGGGAGGTTGAATCATTTTGTGAAAGGTATCAATCTAGTGGATTGGAAAAAGGAAAATACGAAATTGGAATATAAGAGATCTATAGGAAATAAATATTATTTCTAGCAAGAATATTATTGGGAAGAAAGTTTTTAAAATATAAATTAGGAATAACTATGTATGTATCTATATATATATATATATATATATATATATATATAATAAAATAGTATTTGATTAACAATTAATATAATAAGACTCCTTTAGCAATCTATTTTGAATTTATAGAAGTGCTTACAAATATGGAGGCCGATCAACCTTTTGGGTTCATTAGCTGGGAAATACCAGTTTTTCCTTCATCAAGTACACCAACCTTGAGATGGAGTGCTCGTGGGCTGGGAGGTGTACGAGTGCTCTCGGGTTTGTTAAGGAAGGCAATCTTCATGCATCTTATCAAGCACCCCACCCCAAGATGGAGTGCTCATGGGCTAGGAGGCGAATGAGTACTCCTGGACTTGATCAAGGAGGATGGAGCGCCTCCAAGGTGGACTGAGGGATGGAGTGGACCTAAGATCTTGCCATGTTCATGGGTCGAGAGGTGGATGAGTGCTCCTGGGCTTGAGGGACTTCTCAAGTATGTCATCCTCGAGATGGAAGGCTCATGGGCCAAGAGGTGTATGAGTGCTCCTAGGCTTGAGGGTCTTCTCAAGTACGCCACCTCGAGATGGATAGACAAGGATCCACCCATGCTCTTGCAATACAAGGACAACTATCCTTGAGATTGCGGTTTGCAAGTACTTCAAGTGAATTCCTAATATGATTGGCTATAGGAATATGCTTTGGAATAATCATTAATGATGTTAAGTTATTTTGAATTCCAATATTAATGATGATATGAACTATAGATCTAACTATCATGATGTTTTAGCTATGGTGTATTGCTCTCAATATTACAATATTTTATGTATTAATATGAATATAACCATAAAGTTCATACTCTTTATTACTAATATCAGTTTTTAGTGATTATTGTTGTTTTGCAGACTTAAATTTAGGAATACCCCAAAAGGGGACATTACAGTGGTATCAAAGCCTTGATACTGCCATCCCGAGGAATAAGAAGAGTAGTTTATGCAATTAAGCCAAAGGACTCAAAGGGCATTGGAAAGAGAAAGAAGGAAACTTGCAGCAAGAAATAACCCTACTCAAAGCAACAAAATGAGAGAACAACTAGGAAATGAATTGAGGGCCTTCATGGAATAGAATGAGAGGACAACCCAAGCCTTCATGAAACAAAATGAAAGGACAACTCAAGTACTCCTACAAAACATGAATAACACAATCAACTCTCTTAGAACCAACCAAACCAATGGGAGGGATGTCAACTCTAATCATTCAAAAAATAACAATAGATCATCACTAGGGTCAACACCTAGGTTAACAAGACCCTCATTCCTACCTAGGGAAGGGCCAACAAGAGAAGAAGAAACCAATCCACCAATTAATGAATTTGACGAATATGTTGGGGCCTACTCAAGGTTGGACCCTAAAATTAGGAGAAATATCCCATTTGAGGCATATTGTGATGCAACATCACAAACAACCTGTAGAAAGGAAAGAAGACAACCAAATAAAAACTTACCCCAAAGGGTGAGTAAAATGATTCTCCCCAACTTTGATGGATCGGGAAAGGTCACTGCACATTCATGGGTCCAAAAATTGGATACCTATTTCTCCCTTAGTCCCATGATTGAAGAAGATGCTATCAAATTTGCCATTTTACATTTAGAAGGGGTTGCACATGATTAGTGGCATCATGGGATTATTACCCAAGGGCACTGAAATATAACAACCTACGACAAATTCACACAAAGGCTCATAGATCGATTTGATTAGAAACACCCAGAAAGGCACTTCAAAGAACTAACCTAATTGAAATGACAAGGATCCGTAGAAGATTATGTGGCCGAATTTCAAAAGATCTTAGTCACAGTACCTAGGATTAACGAGAGAAGGCTAACATATTTATTGAAGGGATATCAGAATCAACCCATGGTTTGGTGAGCGCCCTTGACCCCACATCTCTTCAAGATGCACCTAATATGATTGGCTAGAGGAATATGCATTGGAATAAGCATTAATGATGTTAAGTTATTTTGAATTCCAATGTTAATGATGATATGAACTATAGATCTAACTATTATGATGTTTTAGCTATGGTGTATTGCTCTCAATATTATAAGATTTTATGTATTAATCTGACTATAACCATAAAGTTGATACTCGTTATTACTAATATCAGTTTTTAGTGATTATTGTTGTTTTGCAGGCCTAGATTTAGGAATATCCCAAAATGGGACATTACAATAGAAGATGGACATGACATGTTCAAACTTCAAGTGTGGTGGATCTACCAATCAAGTAGTGAGCATTTTGAGAGCCCATCAATTGCCTGCAGCCATTGATCTAAAGGGTGATTAATTTGGGCCCTTGATCTAGGGTGAAGTTCGAATGGATTAGCCAACAAGTCAAGTTTTCAGTATTCAAACTAAAGCAACAAAGTATAGGGTTTGCTGAGAGAACATTTCCATTGCAGGATTAATCAAGGTGTCGAATTTAAGTGACTTAAAGTAAGGCTTGGATCTAAAATTGGACCAATTTATATATCATGCTATGATGTCTATTCAAAATAGATGGCTTTGAATTCCTATCCAAAGATTCAAATATGGGATTGAAAGATGGAAAAGTAGGTGGGAAATAAAAAGGAAGATTTGATATATTTTGGCCAAAGCATTGATTGCTCAGTTGATGAAACTTTTTGCAGTGATCATTGAAGATGTCATGACAACATGGCGAACATTTGCAGAGGCAAATATGATTTGGGTGCCAAGTTGCTGATCAAGGAGATGGTAGTTGGGGGAGTTAATGGGAATCAAACTATTCCCATACTGTTTTTGGTAATTAAGAAGAGAATTTATTCAATGGAATATGATTTGTATTCTAGCATTAATTTGCAGTAGAGAATCAAGGAAATTAGGTCTATGCAAGCCTAATGCATACAAGTCATCTGAAGGAGATTTTTCTCCTGTTTTTGTAGAGGGTCCAATTCAAAGGAATGTCAAGGGGTGCAACTGGCATGTGTTTTAATGAAAATTGGCTCTTCTAGGTATTGAAATTCTTATGTTACGTTTGAATGACTATGCTACATGGTCTATGGCGGATTTAATGCTTACATGCACAGTTTCATATTAGGACAGGTGTTAGCTATGTAGAAGATCTGGGAAAAATCATGAGTTAAATACAAGTTCCCTTATGGAAATTTGTGTGATCTCTCGACTAAATTTGTTTATAGGACAACCTACAATGAATTCTAGGGTGATCAAAAGAAGTATGGCAGATATTGGGAAAGGTTGTGGGAAAGATTTATGTGAAATCTGGTGAAGAAGTTACAGGCAAATACCACTCATCGAAAGAAAATTTGCCATAGTTAGTGTAGTATTCTGGGAACAGGTATTTTATCATGCTTCTAGGGGTCATATTTGCTAACTTCTTGTAGATTTGTGATTGGCCTTTAGCATCAATTTTGACAAGACACATGTAAGCTATTTGTAAATGTACCTTTCCAAACCCACATAAGAAAGCTTACTTCAGTTGATGTACTTTGAGTTTATCTAATTTCTTTTTGGGTAAATTTACAGGTAGACTGATTGGATTCTATAATAAAATTTGAATTTACCTGATAGGTTTTGCATAAATGTTTTCTTCCTTTTCTGAGTTCTTGACTTTGTTTCCCAATGGAGTAGGCCCCGGTATCAAATGGTTGATTGATCACGGCACATGCTTTATATTGAATATCATCTTTTGTTACTTGTAAATTATTATACTTTATGTCCAACAATTTGCATAAACTCATTGATGTTTACCTCTGTCACACCTTTTGAAAGCCTACAATTTTTCTTTATCTTTATTTGCAAGGTTAGTAAGGAGCTATAATTGATATTACATTGGATGATATAAATTTGGTTTTGCATCTTTAGTTGCATCATACCTGATAATAATCTATTGTTAAGAGATCATTGGTCTACAAGACCGGTAAGCTAGTATAAACAGTGACAAATCTTTTGAGTATCCTTATGCACAAGGTGTGACTAAGCTGTGTGACCTTTTGTTTTCGTTTTTCTTTTAATTCTCATAAGATTTCTAGGAATACCCTTCTTGACCTAGCAGAGCTAGAAGTGTAGAAGAGTTGCCCACTTTTGTCAATTGGCCAAAATCACTTGCAGTTTGATCATGAGCCTTAGTTTGTCTGCAACAACTTTATTCCCCGAGTTTGGATTCTAAAGGCATGCTCTCTAGAGCTTCAGGGCACAATTCGGAGCACCAACAGTGTATTCATAACAAAAAAACTTCCAAGATAAAATATCCATGCATAAGCGGCAGACACTCAGTTCTGATCATCCTGCTGTTCAAGGAGAGAGATCGAAACAAGAAGAGTGTTTGTGACAATGCAAGCAAAAAGACTATGAGAATGAGCTAGAACTGCAGAGATTTGGAAATGCAAGCGCTTTGCCAATGCAAGGAAAGAGAAGATGACAATGAGCTACATGCAATGTTGCATTGCCCTATGTATGGGAAAGTAGGACAGAAAACAGAGATATGGAAACAAGAAGATCACTTATGTTTATGCAAGCAAAGAGAAGACGAGCATGAGCTACATGCCTTGTCCTATGTGTGGGCAAGTAAGAAAAGACACACAATAAAGCCACAATATTTGAATAGTTTATGTAGCCTTCAGAGCCTGCCTACTAAAGTGACTCGACAAATCACAGATATTTTCAAGCATAAAAAATTGAGAGTTAATGACTACATATGTGATTTAGAGACAGATTTGATAAGACTAGATTCTTACAGAAATCATGTAAACAGAACCTTAGCTACATAAATCTCCTGTATAATCTATTCCCAGTCCCATAGATCGTGCAAAGCCTTCTGAGGTTCTGTTCCATCCAAGAATTCCCACCATGCTGTTAGCAATCTAAGGCCTTTATACTCTTTTAAGTTTTAAACATGCAAGACATTCAAAATGAGAATTCAATTCGAGGCCTTTTATGCATTTTTGCAATGCATGCAAAACCACAATTAGATGCCTTAAGGATGAAAGTGCAAAAATCGATACATCCATCGTGACAATGCATCATCACCTAGGGTGATGCAATGAATTTCAAGAATTGAGACAGGTCTTTTCCAGAAAGCACTCCTGCTAGAAAAGAACAGTTAAAAACATTTTGGTAGTTCTCGCATACATGGTTCACTTCTGAAAAGTCCAAGCGAAAAAAAGGCGGGGCAGAGTCGGGCATTCATATACTGCAGTATAAATGGAGCAAAATTCTACAGCTAAATCAACTAACAGAAAACTTAACTCCAGAGAGAAAATGAAATTAAAAAATACCACGATTAATGCAGTGTAAATCCAGCTAAATAAACAGAATTACTTGACAAGTTAAGCAGTCGAGTTAAATAAGCTCGAGGTGCATATAGAGGACAAGACATTTATGCATATTAAGAAATTCAAGATAATGAATAGCAATTAATTTTAATTTAAACCAAAAAAATAAAAACAGCTCGGTTACATAATTCAAGAAGACAAAAATCACCTGGTCGAAAAGCATTCAATGCAGTTATAAAAAAAATGGTAGAAAACCTGAAATTAATTGTCAAGAATCGGCCGCATTACTCACTTTTAGCTGGAAGAGTGAATTTGGCAGCGGTTTCATGAATCGCAAAGTCGAAGTCGGGGTAAGAAGAAGAATCCGGCGAAGCGAAGCGAGGCAGCAAGCAGGTAAACAGATGAGGTCCCCAAATTTGCAGCAATGTGTGAAACTGCACAATGAAGATCCAGACCACAATGCTAGTGCTGGCGCGGATGATCCACACCTTCCTACGGGAACGCTGAGCCATCGAGGGCTTACCTTACGCCTCCTTCAAACGAAGGCCTGCGCTCCACAAACTCTGAAGCTGTTTCTGCAACCATTGCATTTCAATTGGCAGTTGGAAAGAACGAGGAAGTCTTTTTCTTGATTTATCCGTCTTGTTATTTTAGTAGCTGCCTCCTCAAACTGGGATCTCTGCTAGTAAACTGCATGTGTTCCTCTACTTGTGTTAGACATGACTCCAATTTGGAAAATTCATTCGCCAGCCCTGGCTCCGCCATTTTCGTATATGTGGTGTGTCAACAATGCATTAGAATTTGGGATGTAAATTTTTATATAGGTATATGTTTTTTATAAATATTATTTGCATATCTTTCACGTTTTTTTGGATTATTTAATCTCTATTCATAATATGAATCTTGTATGATACTAATCGTATCTTAGTATTTCTTCAATTCAAGTTTTTACTTTGGACTTAAATCTATAAGCAAGTCCATCTAGTTTGCTACACCATTTTAAAAAGCTTTAGCAAGTATCATACTTTCCAAACTATTCTTTCTAGAGCTATCTCATTTTCATATATGTGGTGTTTTCACAACACATCACATTATGTGACATTCCAAGATTTAGTTGTATAGTTTCTACTGAGTTACACTCACCTATTTTTTTGTTTGTGTTTCTATAGAAGCTATTTTTATTTTGCTTAGGTGGTTCATTTGTTGTTTAGTCTAAATCAATGATGTGTATTACATCTTATTATCCTATAGATTTCATACGTAGATTGTAGTAGGTTAGTGATATATATTAAACATCAAAAAAAGCTTTTAAAAAGGTGGTGGATAGAAGCCCTTATTGCCATCATACAACAACTAACATAGATTTATAATGCACTTGACATGGCAAGATAGAAAAACCATAAGAAAGGCAAAGGACTATAGTGAGACACAAAGATCAAACATGAAAAAGACTTAGAGGCATAACAAAATATAGTTAGGAGGCATATTCTTCAAGACAATTCCCATGATTGTTAAGGGGAGCAATATTATCAATGACAAATAAAATTCATTCCTAATTGAAAGTGGATAGGTTGTAGTCCTCCTCTACACATTCTCAATTCCACTTAATTTCATTCATTGGTTTTCATAGTACATATTGTACGTGCATGACCTCATGCCTAACCTGCCAAATAAGCTTTGTATTATTTCTTTTGAATTTTGAGGAATGATAAGTGATTATATTTGAAAGGAAGAAAATGTTATTAGTTTAATTGATCCCTTATTGTCTTTAGCCACAAATTCAATCTTCTAGATGCAATGCATAACAATGGCACATTGGTCTAAAGTCATTGATGTAGTAGTCAATAGAAAATTGATTTAAATCTCTCTTAGAAATCGTGTGTAATATATCACCACATAAACCAAACAATTGGTCTAAGTCCTTATTAATTGTGTAATCTATCACTTCATAAGTTGATGACGTTGTCTACATTCATAGTTGTGTTTTAGTGTTCCCATATAAAGGTATATTAAAGGAGGTCAAATAAGTTTTATCTTGTTGCAATGGAAAAGTGTAAAATATTTCGTTAAAGAAATTAAATAGATCAAAATCATTACATGACTCAACTTGGATTAAACTCAACTATTTTGTTTTGGCATTCAATGATATAGTTTTGAATAAGTATACACTAACCCTTATTTCATGTAAAATAGTTCACGATAATCCATATTTGCATTCATTAAAACTAGTTGATTCTCCCATTTAAGCATTAGGACTTCCCTAAATGTCATCACTTCCATTGAAGAATCACCTCTAGAAGAGATTACTAAATGGTATGCGAGATACTAGAACCAATCTAAAACTATAAGGACAACCTTAACCTTTGAAAAAATATGTTGAGAAGGTAAGGAAAATCCCACTCTACAACAAAGGATCAAGGCTCTTTATGTATATTAAGAAATTCAAGATAATGAATAGCAATTAATTTTAATTTAAAAAAAAAAAAAAACAACTCAGTTACATTATTGAAGAAGACAAAAAACACCTGATTGAAAAGCATTAAATGCTAGTGCTGGCGCACATGATCCATACCTGTATACGTGACAACTGAGCCATCTAAGGCTTACCTTACACCCCCTTCAAATGAACGCTTGCGCTCCACAAACTCTAGAGCTACTGCTTCTACTGCTGTTTCTTCAACCATTATATTTCAATTGGCAGTTGGAAAGAACGAGGGGAGTCTTTTCTTGGTTTATCCGTCTTTCAATGTTTTTAGCTGTCTCTTCAAACTAGATCTCTGCTAAAATTAAGGAAGTAAACTGCATGCGTTCCTCTACTTTAGACCAATAAAAGCCACAGCTCCGCCAAATGTAGAGGGTTGGCTTGTTGAAAGCCACAACCAAGAGATTTTTCGAGTTGCGACCATCTGCCACTATTGACAAGCTACATGTGTTGTGGTCTGAAGGTGATAATTTAGAGGGTGATCAATGGAAGCATGTGATATTCTCCCCATCGTTATCCTGTAATATTTGTCCCTTGGATTAATTAGGCTGGTAGTACGGGGATGCAGCAACTTGACGTTGCCAGGCCTGTGATGCGACCATAGCCTATTCCACATCTCAAAAACTAGAGGACTAGATATTCTAATGGCTAACTTTACTTTTTCTCTGCGATTTAATGGCTTAAAATTGTAGAAAACATGTTACAAGCGGGATTCGATTCTCCTCTATGCCTCTACAATAGGAACACACCTTGGACATGACTCCCATTTGAAAAATTCATTCGCTAGCTCCTGGCTCCTCCATTTTCATATATGTGGTGTTTCAACAATGCATTGGATTATGGATAGAAAATTTGAGGTATACATATCTGTGTGTATGTGTGTTTTATAGATATTATTTGCATATTGTTTATGTTTGTTTTGTACTATTTAATGTGTATTGATAATATGAATCTTATTTCATTATTGTATGACACTAATTGTATGTAGGTGATTCTCATATAGATGAAGTTTCGGGATTCATCAAAAGGTCTTATAGTACTTCTCCAATTCAAGTCTTCACGTTGGACTTACATCCATAAGCAAGTCCATCTAGCTCGCTATACCATTTAAAAAATCTTTAGTAAGTGGTGTACCTTCCAAACTATTGTTTCTAGAGCTATCTCATTTTCATACATGTGGTGTTTTCACAACACATCAAATTATGCGACATTCCAAGATTTAGTTGTATAGTTTCTACTAAGTTACACTTACCCATTTTTTTGTTTATGTTTCTATAGATGCTATTTTTATTTTGCTTGTGTTTCATATGTTGTTTAGTCTAAGTCAATGGTGTGTATTACATCTTATTATCCTACATATTTCATATGTAGGTTGTAGTAGGTTAATGATATATATTAAACATCAAAAAAAGCTTTTAAAAAGGTGGTGGATAGAAGCCCTTGTTACCATCATACGACAACTAACATAGATTTATAATGCACTTGACATGGCAAAATAGAAAAACCATAAGAAAGGAAAAGGACTAGAGAGTGAGACACAAAGATCAAACATGAAAAAGACTTAGACACATAACAAAATATAGTTAGGAGGCATATTCTTCAAGACAATTCACATGATTTTTATGAGGAGAAATATTATCAATGACAAATAAAATTTATTCCGAATGGCAAATGGATAGGTTTTAGTCCAACTATACACATTCTCAATTCAACTTAATTTCATTCATTGGTTTTCATAATACGTATTGTACCCATGACCTCATGCCTAACCTATCAAATAAGCTTTGTATTATTTCTTTTGAATTTTTAGGAATGATAAGTGATTATATTTGAAAGGAAGAAAATATTATTAGTTTGATATATCCCTTATTGCCTTTACCCACAAATTCAATCTTCTAGATGTGATGCATAACAATGGCACATTGAATTAAACTCCTTGAGGTACTAATCAATAGAAAATTGATTTAAATCTCTTATAAATCATGTGTAATATCACTACATAAACCAAACAATTGGTTTAAGTCCTTATTAATAGTTTAATCTATCACTTCATAAGTTGATGATGTTGTCTACATTCATAGTTGTGTTTTAACATTCCCATATAAAGGTATGTTAAAGGAAATCAAATATGTTTTATCTTGTTACAATGGAAAATTGTAAAATATTTCATTGAAGAAATTAAATAGATGAAATAGATCAAAATCATTACATGATTCAACTTGGATTAAACACAACTATTTTGTTTTGGCATTCAATGATATAGTTTTGAATAAATCTACACTAACCCATATTTCATGTAAAATGGTTCACAATAATCCATCTCATCCATACAAAAGGTCCTATTTGCATTCATTAAAACTAGTTGATTCTCCCATTTAAGCATTAGGACTTCCCTAATTGTCATCACCTCCATTGAAGAATCACCTTTATAAGATTGCTAAATGGTATGTGAGATACTTAGAACCAATATAAAGCTATGAGGACAACCTTAACCTTTGAAAATTGTGTTGAGAAGGCAAGGAAAATTCCTCTTTACAACAAAGGATCAAGGCTCTTTATGCATATTAAGAAATTCGAGATAATGGATAACAATTAATTTTAATTTAAACCAAAAATATAAAAATAACTTGATTCATGAGGCCCACCTTGATGAACCTATTAATTAGGATTTTTTTTTCAATTCTCTAATGATACCTATTGAAGCCTAGGAGACTATGTTAATTAGGAAATTTGAATACACTTATTTTGACATTCGATCAAATTTCATACTTAAAGTAGTTGATCATGTTGATCTCTTTTAATATTGTAAAATCTAAAGACAATATTTAGGAGACTATGTTAGTTCATTGATGATGTTTAATATGATTTTTGGAAGATAAGAATGGTGGAATGTGATGTGTAAATGAATTATGATGCAAATTGGATGGACAAGAACTTAAGGCTTATGATAGTGGACCATTAGATGATTGATCGATTTTGAAGGTTATTTAATGAAATCTCTATGACATTGAATTGTGAAACTTGCTTGAATATGAATGTTTGATCCAGATGCTTCAGTTGTTTATATATATCATAACTGGATGGGTTAACGTGTGTATGAAGTGTGCGGGTATATATTTCCATGACCAATAAAATCAGATGCATCAAAGGGAAGCCTATGTGAAATGCTTAGTAAAACCAAACTATAGTCCATTTGGAGGGACCATAGTTTTGTAAGGTAATGTCCACTTTGTTTGTAATGTGAGCTTGAGAATGTTTGTTATTAAATTATTTGCCTTGTTAGTCAAATTAGGATGTGAGTTTTCAACCTAAGTGGAAAAACTCGGATTTTATCTTGTTAGTACTTTTAGAGGGTTGAAAAGTGTTTTTTTATATGTTTTTATGGATTTTAGGCCCCTAGGAAAAGTACCTATGGGAAAGGTACCTTTTGAGCCTGAAATCTTGGGTCAATCCTTAGAATTGGCACTCTTTTTGAGGCTTTAATGAGCTATGACTAAATTAAGGTTTGGGGAAGTGGGATGGAGACTCCTTTCGTTTCATCTCCACTTCTCCAAGCTCAATTATGAGCCTTGGTAAGCTCCCAAGGGTCTCACACATGGGGGGTAAGCCTTGAAGAGTGAATGGGAGGGTGGCAAGTGTCACCTCCCCATTTAGGGAATTCAAAACTTCAATATCTATTAAATGAACAAAAAACATGGGATAAGTGTTTCTCTTTTGCAATCTTTATTTTTACTTGTCTTTGGGAGAGAGTTCCTATTTGGGCTTTGAATTTGAGAGATTTTGAAGAATCTAGTTCTTGGAAGAAGAGGAGATTGAAGCTCATCCTCAAATTCTTCCTCATTGAAGCTTGGACTTGAGGTAGGTACTTCATGTTTTTTTATACCTTTCTTTGTTTTTAATGTAGATGTGACCAATTGTATGTAGTAAAGTGTATTTTGTATACTTCTTGTGTGTTGAATGTATATGTTGTAATGGATTTTTGGTTGTATGGGGATAAGCTCACCCAAATTGGGAAGAGCATCCTTTGTAGGGATGGTGAGAGGTGGGAACCTCTATGGGGAGCTTAACCCTCCTTAAAAAAAGAGAGTTTCAAGGGTATGAGTACCCGTGTATATGTGGTAATATGGTAAAATGGTGATTTGGTGGTATGGGTTGTATGGTAATTATGGATATTTGGTGGAATAGGTTGTATGTGGACGAAGAAAAATGTAATATTTAGTTATTTCTTGTTTTTCATGAATTCTCCATATGGAGTGTAGTCCACCCTCCATTCCCCTTTTGGATTCTTGTTGCAATCCTTATATATATGTAAAATCCCTTGGAAGGGTGTATTTTTATTTTATGTATTTTTATGTGTTAAGTAGTTGGTTGATATGATTGTTGAATGTACCCGGTTCCTATAGATGCCTCCTAGCTCAAGGGAGGCTTGGGAGTAAGCCAATGGTTGGGAGGTGAGCTTCACCTAGGCCATAAAGAAAGTTTTGTGTTTTGTGTAGGTGCAAATAACTTGAAGAAACTTGCAGATTTGGGAGAAATATATTTCCTTACTATGGTGTAAATAAATGTCAGGGAATGTTGTTACAAAGTATAGACTCCTCTTGATAGTTGTGGAATATATATTGGATATATCATGTAGGATTCTTTATGCTTGTCAAATGGAATAGCTATTCTAAAATACGCTTTTATGTTATTTACATTAAATGGAATGACATAGACAATACATATAAATGTATTTTCTTTTCAAGAAATAAATTTTGTTTAAGTAACTCCAAAAAATTATTTTGTTAAAAAGGAGTTTTTTTTAGGAAATAGATTATTCTTTTATTTTCATTAGTTGCAACATATTCAATTACATTTTTATAGTATTACTGGAGCAATATAAGTGTGGAATTGGAATTTCTAATCATAATAAAAGATATCTCAGACCTAGTTAGGATCATCATTTAATAGTTCAAATATGTCTCTATTAGTAAATTTCAAGGTTAGATATTACAGTGTAGGTGCAAGATCATGGTCAAAGACTTTGTCCTAACATATAATTATAAATAAACATACAAGCATTTGAGCATCAATCAATATATTTTTAAATAGGGTACCCAATGCTATTTTAATGTCTTGCCACTTGCACATAGTTAGACTATGGTAAATGTTGTGTTACCTCTTTCAAAGAAATATTATTCGAGCTCTGTCTGTATACAGTTTTCAAGCATGTGTGTGATTGAATATGTGCATATAGAAAGGTAGATATAAGACTGTGTTAAATTTGAACATAAGTTTTTATGTCCTTATTTTTTGCATAATAAAGATGAGAGTATACAAATATTCCACATATATCAAGTAGTTAAATAGAGGGAAAAAGATAACAAAATAAAAACCAAATAAATAATAATAATAATAATACATATTTACTCCCAGATACAACTGTTATTTTCTTCAACTTTAAACAACAAACTGGAGTCCCAATGGTGCCTAAATTCTCGTAGAGAACAATTACTGGTAATTAGTGTGTTGGCCTGTAAATGATAACCCCTTTAGAAGGGTGCTCTATGAATAAATCACCCTTGTAAATTTCCAACATCTTGCAGAGGGTGTTATTCTCCTGGAAACAAAGGGATTTTCCATGGCAACCATTCAATATAGCCGGAATAGGATTTTCACTGTTCTAAAGAAAAATAACCAGGCCTATGAAACTCCCAAACCTCAACTTCTGATAACCAGTAGACAAAAGTAAGGCCCTATTGTTTAGAAATAATAACCGAAATATATATTTCACCAAAACACTCAGAACTCTTTCTTCCAGCAATAAGAGGCTAAAAGGATAGCCTATCCATCTATTTTTTAATGTTCTTATCCATCATATGGATCGCAGGTCTGATAGGACATGGAGGCCAAAGCAAAAAAAATGCTCATGCCGATGGGAGTCACGAACAGAGAAGAAAGAAGATAAAATAAAGTATGGCAGAATATATTACCAAGTAAAACTTACTCACCATCGAATGACCAACTCGCCTTAGACTGTTGTTCATCCTCCATTGATGCTTGGGAAAAATGTTAAGAAAGAAAACCAAAAAAAGAGAAGGATGCGGTAGGGCAGTTTTGTTGCTGCACCCTTAGCCGTGCCAGTAAAGATGGTAGACGTGCTTGAAATTTGGCCTGCAGGGATAGGCACGTTCCTCTACTCCATAAGAGTAGGGTTCTAACACCTTTAGAATATAATTAATACTTTGGTTTAAAAGTCAAACAAATTGCTTGGGTGGGAAGATTTGTTTGGAAAGTAATTCAACATGATGGTAGTAATATCAGTTTAAATGAATAAGGCACAAGTAAGAGTTCTAACTGAATCCTAGTACCTGGAAAGCGTGTGAGTACATGTAAATAGGAGGGACGATGGAGAGGTGGCATGCACAACAATGTGTATATCTTGTTTGCTGAATAGTCACCTACATACCATAAATGCTTCTGTTGTGGTGTAGGAGGTAAGGTAAGGAGACAAGCCATATTATGGAAGCTACCTAGCAAGGAAATCACCCAAAGACTTGAGGCGTGAGGGGTATCAGGCGACATTCTACCTTAGCATTTTCAAAAGCATGCACTTCAAGATATTGCATACATCCAATAGCCAACAGTGCAAGCAAGCAACTCCCTTGTTTGTTTGTGTGCCAGTCCCACCAAGTACAACTTCAGTTGGCATGTCCAAAAATGAGAAATTTAACTCTTGCTCATGAGAGTCACAAATGAGAAATTGTCATGTTACCGAATCTTTATATATATATATATATTTATAAATATATATTTACACCTTCACCCATTAGAAAATGTTGGATGAGGTGGTTCAGAAGTGGGTATCATTAAAATTAATATCAATATTTTATAACGAGGAGAGTACTATTATGATGTTATAGCTAATAGATTAATAATCCTAAACTTATGGTATATTAATATCATTATCAATAATGATGATAGTAATCACTTCATAAGCATTGTAAACAAGGTCATGTTGTTGCGAAGTTCCTGCCAAAACCTGGCAAGATGGTTTTGTTCTTTGATATGTAGACACATTGAGAATGACACTAGTATGATCGAACTACTGTTAGACATGAAATATTTGACCATTTTTAATTTTTTTTTATCTATGTTGATGTTATCTTTGTCGTTGACACCCCAACTAGTGGCTATAATATTGATGGGGGCTTTGTAGTAGGCTATTGAATAAGAAAGTATGTCAAACAAGTTTTTTCCCTTGCTCCCTTTGCTACTATCTCTACTTACTCTACTGTTGGAAATGACTCCACATCTTGATCTCTTACTAGGGTTGGTAAGAATCAATTGGCTCCAAAAATTACTTGCATTTCAAATATGTGACTCTACTATCAAGGTTTGAGTGCATAGTGAATTATTTTTCATTAAACAACTTAGTATTATATAAAAATATAATTTTAAAATATTGAAGGAATTAGGGCCTCAACACAATAGGTATGGACAAGGGTAAATGAGAGGATTGTGTGTGGAGGGAATGCATCACTATATGGTAGATGAACCAAATCAAAGTTTTTGCCTTTGCCTGGGGTGGCGAGGAAGGCAATGATTGCCAATCAATGTCAAAAAGATGGTAACTCTGGCTGCAAACAGTTGATTCAACTTCTCCAATGTGTTGCCAACTCCCCAACAGTGAGTTTTGGAGAGGAAATCTCCAATGAAATGGTGGTTAAAGAAGCATTTTTTGCTGAGTTTTGATTGGTTGGGAGGTTTAGAGGGTTCTAGCTGAGCCTCTCAATTTTGCATCAATGGATCTCAAACAGATGTGCCCCATCTTGGATGAAGATATCCAAATCTATCCCTATGTGAGAGGGTTCTTTATGGTTGTCTTTAACAATGTTCAAGATAGAAATGCAATCCTATGCGATTACTGTCAATGAAACTGTGATCAACATTTGCTTATGTTGAAACCATGGTGCCCCTCTTTCAATATAATTATTGAATCCTTCGATGCTACTCCAATCTGGGTAAGTCTTCCAAACCTTCAATTGTAATTTTGGTTTGAATCATGATTTGAAGCCATTGGTAATTCATTGGGGAAGTTTCTAGGGGTGGATGAGGGTTCATCAAACTTCTTGCATACTACCTATACCTGTATTTTGGTGGAGTTGGACATCTCTAAGGCGCTATTGACAGATATCTCTTTAAAAACTGCAAAAGGGTGTTGGAATCAACTTTTAGACTATGAGGGATTACCATTCTAGTATCATAGATGCTTCAATACTTAACATATTGCTACTCATTGTGCAAAGTGAAAATTTGACAACCAAGCCACTTGGTGGAAAAATGTTTCACCTCAACATTATTCAGTAGCAAAGGAAGATACATAGCAAGATGGGACAACTCTCAGTGATACCCCAACCATTGGGGATGGCATGCATAGGGCTTCACTGAGTAAATCACAGCTAAATTTGAGGGCCAAGGATGATTCCCCTCTTGAGCCTGAAAATATAGCTTTTTTGAAGTTAAGGATCCAAAATCAAGTGTCCAACTAGTAGATTAGGCATAAAGTGCAATGATTTCATCTATTGGGGGAGGACAAAGAACCTTAGAGAATTTGGTCGAGGTTGAAAGTGTTGGGGATCCATAGGGCAACTAGATAGTAGTGCAAAGGAAAAGGAAGAAAAATGAGGTCTTGTTCAACATGCAGCTCTGCTTCCATACCAAATGTGGAGCAAAATCGTAGTGCCAATGGTGTCCTCATTTATGCTTCATGCTACCATCTTGTATCTCGTTCATGAGTTTATAATTACTTATAAATTATGAAATGTCATATGTAATTTATTAAAAGTTAAAAATTATGAAACATTATAAATAATGAATTCAACTACTCAATCATTATTATATTAATAATAATTAAAATATGTGAATATTAATAATTTAACTAAACATAGAAACCTAAAAAAAATTCATTTGGAGTGGGACTCTTTGATCACAATCAATGCTATGAGGATGGGTTAGACCCCTAATTGGAAACTTACGAGGTGGATTTTTTCTATCACACAAATTCTTGTTGAGTTGGATGCTTACAAGATCTCCCACATATATCAGGAGGGTAATGGGGCAGCCTATGAGCTGGCTAAGTGAGCATTGATGGTCGGGCTGGCTTAAGCCTTCATGATGATTGGCAATAGGTTCTAGCGAGTCTGTGGTGTGTAGAGGTGATGTTGTATTGATGGTTAGTACTGTGAATGACATGTGAATGTAGGATTAAAGTTGGAAAACTCTCATTAAACATTGTGTTTAACTGATATTTAGACATGCTTCCCCTTGGCTCTATGTGTATGGTGTGTTCGTGTTGGGGGGTATGGGCACTCCAATAAGGTTGGAATGCTCGATGCGAAAGTTGGCTTTTATGGGGGAGGTGACTGAGAAAAGGCTGGGAATTGTGTTTAAATCCAAGCATGGATTGATTCTCCATGCGCTCAAGATGGTGCTCAACGGGGAGTTTCTTTGCTGCTATCATCAACATAGGGTTATTACAAACATCTCTTCGATGTTCCTGACATCGATTTTGGAGGTGAAGGAGTCCAAGGAAATGTCTTGACTGTTGTGTAAGAAGCTAGTGTTGGGGAAGTTTCTGCTCAGACTTGATGATGTTCTAGAAAACTATGACGTGGTTCGAGGTGTGTTGTTGCCAAACAATTATTATCTACTTCGTCGATGTGGGAAGCCACCAAAATGCTATCCGTTGGTCTTTACAAACGACCCAACATCACTTCCTAGATTTCATGCGATGATAACAAAGAGCATAATTTTTTTGAAAATGATATTGAATCTGATTCTAGATGAGGGGGTGGGCTAGTTGCCAGCATACATAACCACAAAGGGCTTGGTGGATGCTGATGGTATGACCAACTGGGGAAGGGCTTCAAACATGAATGAATTGGTAAGGGAGCTTGGCGGGTGTAATTCGACTACCTCGGTGTAATGGTAGGGGTTAAAACTAAAATCTTAGTGTTTTGTCTAGGAATGGCATTGAGTTTGGGTGTTTTTAAAATACTTCTTATAATGATATGTCTAGTAATGGTGCTGGTTCAAGTGTTGTTTTTTGTTTGTAAAGGGATGTTATAACATTGGGATAGTTAAGGGAGATGGCTCCATTTTGATCCCACGGAGTCTGGGTATGGTGACTGTAGTGGACAATTTTTGGTTTTGGTCTCTTGGGTGGTTCGTTGATGACCCCCTATAACAATATGTAACGTTCATATTTCTCTTATTAATTTACGAGTGCAACCCCTTAACTGCCTTTTGCATTGATAAAAAAATATATTAATAATTTAAATTTAAATTGTTGAGGTTACATACATAAGTTAAAATAATTTAAAATTTTAATATTAACTTTTAAATTTTATATTATAAGATTATATAAATAATTTATTTAATGTTAATGACTTAAAATAAAATTTATATTTTAAGTAGTTTAAATTTTAAAATTAAATTAAATTTTTTTACTTTTACTTTTTACAATAATAATATGGTTTATATACAATACAAATATTTTTAATAATAACATTCTAAATAAAAATTATATAATATTTCAAATGTTAATTAATCAAATTTGTTTATTATATTTGGAGTATGAATTTTTTAGTCTATTAAAATTATATAAAATGATTAGAGAGTTGTGATATGTAATATACATTTTGTATTAATATTTAATATGATTTTTTAACAATTAATCAAAAGTTAGTTTGTCTTTTTTATATCTCTCTTTCATTTTGTATCTCTTATATTTCTCTCTCATACTCTATCTCTCTTTGTCTATTATAATAGTTTTATGATTGTAATACTTTTATATTTATATTTAATAATTTTTAATATAGGATATAATATATAATAATAAGCAGAAATGGGAATGGAAGTCCCTTGATGACTTCAATGCCCCTTTAGAACAAAAGGAGAAGCTCTCAAGGATCCTAGAAGAAATAGGCATCATATGGACTAGGCTAAGAGATAAGATTCATTGGTGTGCTTCTAAGGATGGAGAATACAAAGTCAAATTAGGATACAAAGTACAAGAGGCAATGGCAAAGGACCAATTGTGGCCAAAAGAGCTTCTTTGGGGTAAATATTGCTCTCCTAGAGCTGGAGCCTTTTCTTGGTTGGCTATTCAAAACCGCATCCTCACCCAAGATAGACTAAATAAAATTGGAATAATTGGCCCAGGGAGATGTCCGCTATGCAAGAATCAGGACAAGGATGCTAATCACTTATTGCTTTCATGCCCATACTCGGAAAGCTGTTGGAAATATTTCCTTCAAAAACTCAATCTGCAAGTACCAATGCCAAGAATCTAAAAGATTAGTTTTGTATGTGGCCTAAACATTCTTGGATGAGTCTATTTGAGTGCCTTTGGCAGGTTATCCCATCTATGGTTGTATGGGAAATTTGGAAAGAACGAAACAAAAGGGTTTTTAAGGGACATGCATTGTTGAGGGAGAGATTAGTGGTCAAAATTGAAGCATCCATCATAGAACTGGTCAATATAGCTACAAAAATCAGAACAACAAAAAATAATGCATTCACCATATGGGATGATAAAACGAAGAAGGTATTCACTGGACTTATTGTTCCTACTTTGGTAGGCACCAATGATTGTACTTGAAAAAAGAAATTGTGTGAGGAAGTTCACTAGAGCACCTTGGATGTTGGTTGGGTGAAGGTAAATTTTGATAGAGCTGCAAGCGGGAATCCCGATCCCAGCGATATAGGATGTGTGGTTAGGGATGAGTTCCATACAACCCTTGTAGAGCATGCAAATTATATTGGAGTTGCCACAAAAAAATTGGTAGAGTTTAGAGTTGCACTTCGTGGATTGGAGCTTGGAATGGAATGTGGGGCTAGGAAGATTCACCTTGAAGGCGACTCGATGATCACAGTGAATGCTATTGGGTAGAATTCCACACCTAATTGGAGACTAAATAGATGGATCAAAAAAATAAGGAAAATCATAGAGGAGCTAGATAACTTTAAGATCAGTCACATATACCATGAAGGTAATTCAGTAACAGATGAATTGGAAAAAAAAGCCATCACTGCGGGAGGTGGCAGGGGAGGTAATAGGTTGTAGTGCAAATGTAGCTGAGAGGCAGGGTAGATTTTTGTATCAATTTGTATATGGTGGTTATAGGATCTGTAGGTATGGGTGCTGGCAGCAACAATTTTGCTAAGTAGAATTGGGGTTGTAGTATTCATGACATCATCTGTAACTATTTGAACTATGTATTGTTCTCTCTTTTGATATAATTCAATGGGTGCTGGCCAGCCCAACTATTACATTACCAAAAAATAAAAAATAAAATATATACATATATATAATAATCATATAATATAATATAATTATTATAATTATATTATATAATTTAATTTGTACTATATAAAAATCTATTCATTAAAAATATTATAATAATTTAAACCTTTAATTGCATTCATTCAATTAACATATAAGTATAACTTAAAACACATCAAATAATTATTTTTCAATATTTTAATCTTTTTTTTAATCATGTTAAAAATATCTCATAACGATAGAGATAGAATAAAATTGAACATGTTTTTAAATTTGACCAATAAAAAGTAAAATCTTTATAATAAATATCATATTAAAATTTTATTCATTTAAATCCCAAATGCTAGTACTAATTCTAAACCTAATTATCACCCTTATCCTAATTCTAACTCTAAATATAATTATAATTCTTTTTAATATAAAAAATATTAGAGTTTTAATTATAATTTTATTATTAATTATAAAATTAAAGTTATAATTAATTATTTAAATTAGAGTTTCCTTAATAATTATTTGATTAAAAATTAAAAAAATTATTAATTAAGATTAAGATTATAATATAATTGGTTCAAACATTTATTGTTATTTTATAATTATTTTAAATTTCAAAATAATATTAATAAATATATAATTAATAATTTGTTGTGCCTTGATTTTCGACAATTGGGGATGATGCAAAGTGTTGGGGGCATTTAGGTCTTCCTTCCATGTTGACCCAATTTTTTATTTTCATTTTGTTTTCACTTCTTCACATGGTTTGATATAGTACGTGATTGATGACACTTCATATATATTACTACATTATATCTATTTATATTTATGAGCAGCTTTGACATCGAAATATCATATCCCCTCGTCTCTTGTTCGTTATGTCATTTTATTTCTCTTCTTTTTATCTCTCTCTTTTTTTTTTTTGTGATGTTGTGGTGCCTTTGTGTTGTCCCTCGCGTGCATGACAACATTACCATGGTTACATCTCGTTATGTTTAGTGGGCCACAACATCACTTTCATTCTTGATTTTCTCTCCTTAGGATGTCATGTGCCTTTGTGTTCAAAACAGACCATCCTAAGGGGGGGCTATCATATTGCTTCAAATTTCAGAAGGTGCATTTGGTGGCCAATAAATCCCTAGCTAAAAATCCCTTGTTTTTCAAAAATTGCATTCTTCAACATGGATCCCTAGATGAATCTTTCTTTCATCACAAATTCATAAGATAGAATCTAAAAACTTACCTTTGAGAAGGGAGTACTTTTTCTAATGAAAAAGTCTGAAAACTTGCCCTTGCAAGGGAGCATTCTTTCTTTCAAATTCCTTGATGAAAGGAATCTTTTAGAAGGATTCCTTAATGCTAGAATCATTGGCGAAAAATGCTATTTCTTTTCAAAGAATGTTATCGCTTTCAAATAGAGTGTCCCTTAAGTGGACCCCTTTTCTTTTGAAGGGTTCCTGAGGGACCCCTTTGAAAGCTTCTCCTTCAATTGTTGATTATCTGTGTGATGTCTGTATGTTTGCGTGGTTTTTTGATATCTAACATGTTTTTTCTGCGGATTAACATGTTGCTTTCCAAGTGTGCTTGTGAAGTTGCTTCTCAATCGACCTTGCAGGAGCGAGCATCTGTAAGGACCCATCAAAATTTGTAGAGCCTCTCACATCCGGCTTCCTTTAGGATCGAGCACCTAGGGGTGCCTCCTTTGGAAGTCTGAGTACCTATGAAGCACTTTCATCCTGTGGTATCTCTTTATTCAACTCTATAAGACTGAGAACCTGCAGACTTGCGGCACATTTTTTTCACCTCTCCTTATGATCGAGCAGTCGTGGAGCCATCTTCTCTTCTTGCGCTTTTGAGTAGGTCAAATTGCAATCTACTCCCTCGATGGTTTGGGTATACTTTCTTTGAACTCTTTTGATCTACTTTACCTCACATTTGGTAGCACATATGCTTGCTAAAGTGGGAGAAAAATGTAATGGAGTGAATTTGCACCCCTTGCAAATTCTCCATTTACACCCCTTACCTTAGAAGAATTAAAACCAAAGATGCTATTCTACCTCATCCATCCGACTTGTATCCACCTGGTCATTGTCTGTAGTGTTGGTGGGGGAATTTTTATCAGGGATGCTAGCGCGTTGCCTGGACGTCTGCATGGCGCGTTGTCATCTTGATAGGATTCCAATCTCTAGAATCTACAAAGGTGTTACACTTTTCCATTGGCGATGAAGAGTAACACTCTAGTGCCCTTGACCAACCTCAAACGACTCTTTTGAGCTTCTATTCATCCTCAAAACATCTTTTTCATTAGAATTCATCTTCTTGAACTTCACTCAATCATACTTCACTTCTTGAACATTCCAAACTTCATTTCATAGCACTTTCTCCATTGTTGAAGCTCCAAGTCGACACTCTACTAGTTTCACTCTAGTTGTTGCACCTGTAGACATCCAAATTTGGACACTTAATTTATCCAAATTTATCACTTTTCATCTAAACATCCTCTTATTTAATTAATATCCTTAATTCTGCCAAATCCCTAAGGTATTTAATTAAATACCTTACCCTCCTTAATCCTCTTATCATCAAATGAATTAAATAAATATTACATTTATTTAATTACTCACATGTCATTTTTATCTAATCCTAATCCATCTCCTAATCTCTTCATTAAGAATGTGCACATGCCTAATCCTTGATTAGGATGTGTCACATTCTCCAACTTTTGCAAGTTGGCTTCTAATCCTCATTAACCCTTAATTATCCTCTAATTACTAATTAGTTAAACCTAATTAGTATCTTGGTCAACTCTCCCCATCCTCCAAAGAATTTTTAATTACTTTTTATTCATCCAAGGCTCCTCTCTTCCCCATGTGAATTTTTAATTCACTTTTATTCCTCCTAGAATCCCCTTTTCCCATGCATCTTCTAGAATCTTTAACTTGTCACATCAAGTCACATGTGACCAAGTCCCACCTTTTTGGAGACCCTCTCTTATCCACTAGATTCTCCCAAGCATGTGAATTTTTAATTCACATTTATTCCTCCAAAGAATCTTCTCATCTCCCAATGTACTTCTAAGGTACATGTCCTTCCTCCACATCATGTACTCTCCTTCCACTTCACTTACACATCATCCTACCTTTATCCACTTCACATTCCACATGTCAAAATGTGAGAGCTTGTGAGTCCTCAACTCACCTTAGCCCTTCATCTTGACTTTGTTGGATAAATCCCAACCATTGAATTCTCTAGAGAATTCAAGTTTCTCTATAAATACCCCTTCCTCTAAGGCATTTGAACACTTAGCCATTTTGCAACTAAATGCTGCCATTTTGTGCACTAATCTAGCCATCAATTTCATCCATTTTCATTTGCATCCAAGCATATAGTTAAGCCTTGCATTTATCCATATCAAGAGCCATCAAGGAGCACACAAAGTTAATCAAAATCAAGGGCCAACCAAGGAGTTTCAGCTGCAAAAGGGAGGTATATTTAGTTAGCATCATTTTACACTTTCCTCTTTGCATTTACAAATTTCTTAGGCTAATCTTGAGGTGTTTCCTTATGTTTTTCCATTGCATTTTAATTGCTTAGAATAGGGTTAGACATTTTGGTATCACATTTCTGCTTTGTCCATCTGCTCCTCTATCCTCTAGCATCGGTCTTTCTACTTTGTCCATCTGCTCCTCTATCCTCTAACATCGGTCTTTCTGCTTTTTCCATATGCTCTTTTATCATCTATCATCGATCACAAATTGTACACTTTGCTCCTTTTCTCCATCATATCTTTATCATCCATCGAAGTCTTCATCTTGGTCAGTCATCAGCCTTTTATCGAACTACGAGGGCTCTGCATTTTCACGTAGGCAAGGCTAATCTTTGATCAGCCCTCGAGCCCCTAGGTCTTTAGGGTGTGTTAGTCTCATGTCTTGTCTCCCTTGTGTCGTGTCATCAAGATATGCCCTTATCTAGCCAGTTCTTCACAAACGAGATCCACTTGTATCATGAGATCCAATCAATTTTGAACATCCCACGTCATAACGATCTTTTAGTTTAGTATCCATCATCTTTGGTTTCAACAGGATGCATCCTTCCTAACAGAGCTCATCAATCCTATCCATCCCCTTGATCCTATGGCAAAGGAAATTTGAAGTTGATTGCGATCTTTTGATGCTTTTGGATTTTGTTTATCATTTAAGCTCCCTATCATCACTTGTCATGGTCGCCTTGATCCATCATATCATGGTGTGCTTTGACTAGTCAACATAGGGGCATATCTTGATCTTTTCTTTGTTGTTGTCTTCTCGGTTGTCCCACGTAGTACCCACCAAGATCCCTAAGGTCTTTTGTTACGCTGGGGCATCCTTGTGTGCTTGTGGTTATTCCAATACCTAGCCCGACCAAAGTCATGGCGACTTTGGGGTATTGAGATAGCCTTCTTGTTTGTTGTGTTTGTTTCATGCATTAGACACCAATCTGCCTTGGTCCATCATACCTTGGTGTATCGTGTCTTATGCTATATCAAAAATCAGTGCTTCGAAGATGGAAAATTGTATTAGGATTTCATTTCATTTTCCATTCTATCATTTTGCATTCATCCTTCATCCTCATCTCACATCTTTATCCAACCCCCATCCATTCATCCTCATCTCACATCTTTATCCAACCCCCATCCATTCCATTTAGCCTGAATCTTCTAATCTCATCCTTGGTCCTGTCCGCAACCTTCTTACAAGCCTTGATCCAATCATCCTCATCATCATCATTATTCAGATGTATTCTTCTATATCCCTTCGGTGTTGTTTTGGGATGTATCCTTCCCTCTTCAACAACACCTTCATCATCATCATCGGGAGGTACTCTTCCCTATCCTTTAGTGGTGTTTTGGGATGTATCCTTCCCTCATCAATACCACTCATTGGGATGTATCCTTCCATCATCAACCCATTTCATCTTGTACCTTGACTGGGGCAACATCATCTTCATCCTTGCATCCATTTGTGCTTCCCAACCTCCTGTTGCCTTTTCATCCTTTCATATCCATCCCTTTGCATCATCTTCTTCATCTCCCCTTTCATCATCTCATCCATTTCGAGAGCACACCTGTGTTCTCTTAAAACACGCTTGTCCTCTCGAGGGGGCATCCTAAAACCCTACTCTTCATCTTCACCCCCATCCTCTTTCATCCCTTTGATGATTGGGGCATCTTTCCCAATCTAACCATCTCCTTCTGGGTTCTATATTTTAATATTCTTTGAAATGATGGTACTTTGTAACACCATCTCAAAGAGGGGAAAAATGTAAACATCCAAATTTGGACACTTAATTTATCCAAATTTACCACTTTTCATCTAAACATCCTCTTATCCGAGTTAATTAAGTAATATTACTATTATTTAATTAATATCCTTAATTCCGCCAAATCCCTAATGTATTTAATTAAATACCTTACCCTCCTTAATCCTCTTTTCATCAAATGAATTAAATAAATATTACATTTATTTAATTCCTCACATGTCATTTTCATCTAATCCTAATCCATCTCCCAATCTCTTCATTAAGGATGTGCACATGCCTAATCCTTGATTAGGATGTGTCACATCCTCCAACTTTTACAAGTTGGCTTCTAATCCACATTAACCCCTAATTATCCTCTAATTACTAATTAGTTAAACCTAATTAGTATCTTGGTCAACTCTCCCCATCCCCCAAGGAATTTTTAATTCCTTTTTATTCACCCTAGGTTCCCCTCTTTCCTATGTAAATTTTTAATTCACATTTTATTCCTTTTAGAATCCCCTTTTCCCATGCATCTTCTAGAACCTTTGACTTGTCACATCGAGTCACATGTGACAAACTCCCACCTTTTTGGAGACCCTCTCTTATCCACTAGATTCTCCCAAGCATGTGATTTTTTAATTCACATTTATTCCTCCAAAGAATCTTCTCATCTCCCAATGTACTTCTAAGGTACATGTCCTTCCTCCACATCATGTACCTCCCTTCCACATCACCTACACATCATCCTACCTTTATCCACTTCACATTCCACATGTCAAAATGTGAGGGCTTGTGAGTCCTCAACTCACCTTAGCCCTTCATCTTGAATTTTTTGGATAAATCCCAACCATTGAATTCTCTAGAGAATTCAAGTTTCTCTATAAATACCCCCTCCTCTAAGGCATTTTTTAGAGACTTAGCCATTTTGCAATTAAATGCTGCCATTTTGTGCACTCATCTAGCCATCAATTTCATCCATTTTCATTTGCATCCAAGCATATAGTTAAGCCTTTCATTTATCCATATCAAAAGCCATCAAGGAGCACACAAAGTTAATCAAAATCAAGGGCTAACCAAGGAGTTTCAGCTGCAAAAGGGAGGTATATCTAGTTAGCATCATTTTACACTTTCCTCTTTGCATTTACAAATTCTTAGGCTAATCTTGAGGTGTTTCCTTATGTTTTTCCATGGCATTTTAGTTGCTTAGAATAGGTTAAACATTTTTATATTACAGCACCAATGCTAGCATCTACAAGCTTCTACAAGCTTGTGAGCTTGCATCTCCCTTCACGTGCTTGAGAGCATCTTGTTTGGGAGGTGATATCCATTTTATTTAGTATTAGTTTTTAATTTAGTAGCATTGTTGTTAGCATTGCGTGACATTTCTTCCAATTCAATATGTTCTTTGTCATACTTTCTCTTTTGTGGCTATTCTGGTTGTCTGTGGAGGTGAAAACACCAAAATGAGGGTTTGACTACGACAATCCCCAAAACAACCCCAACATTTTTCCTCGTTATGTTGTGTGTAGGTATTTTGATCGTGTGGAGCTTGCGGGAGGCTGGACCAACCGTAAGTTTGATTCTTGTCACCTTTTACTCTTGTCAAATGTTATTTCTCAAGTTAAGTAGTTCTTGTCATTTCAATAGTTTAGTTGTTTCCTCCTTTTTTCATTACATAGAATTATATTTACCAGGTAGTTATCGAGTTCCCTATTAAGTTTAAGTTGTACTTCATATTCTCTATCCATATGGACACCAACGCCTGACTAGGATGCTAGCATGCCGCACTATTGTCTGTCTTCTATGTTGGAGTCCTTTGGTCAAGAGTTGCCTAGGTTGAAATCCAGACTAAGGAATTTACTCACCTGATTACCTAAACCTTTCGGGTTGACAAAAGGATAGTGATAGATTAGTCATCCTTCCTTTTCACTCTCTTAAAACATCAAACCTATCCTAAAAAATCCTTAGCATGAGGTAGATCACAACAGCTGATTGTTCTAGAGGGCTGATGCAAGAAGTTGGATCCACAAAAAGCTCAAAAAGTGGAAATATTTTTGTTGTTTTTTAGAATTTGTCACACTTGGACTGAAAGTTTGAGGCACTTACACAATGAATGTAAAAAAAAGTTAGTAATATGAAATTTAGCATTTTGAATTTAGTTTTCAAATATGTAATTTATTCAAATACGCAGATTATAGAAATTAAATTTTGATAGGGATGTATAAAAACCAATTTTTAAAAGTTGTTTTACCATACCATGCGTGTGTATGGACACCACTTTTTGACCCAAATAAAAATATTTTGCTAATTCCTTTTGGAGAAAGAGAGCTAACAACATGAAGATTGATGATGATATTTTTTTGTAATTTTTTTTTGAATTTTTACTGGCCTTAATTGTTGTTTTTAAAAATCAACATGTACGGATAACATAATTGGACCTAAACTAAACATTTTTTGAATCTTTTTTTTTCATTGTGTAGAGAATTGTTTGAAGATTAATGCCATATAATTTTTTTACAAGAAACTTAACCAAATTTTTTTATTAAAAAACAAAGAAAATTGATATTTCAAGTTTAAGGACTAGTTTGCTTAGAAATTAATTTAAAAATAACAAATATAATCCAATATTAATAAAAAATATATATTTGGAAACTAGACATTGTGTTCTCTAATGGGTTTTAATTTTATAGATTGATTCAGAAAAAATGTCCTTCAACCATATTGCCAAAGTTAGTTTTTTCTTTCAAAATTTCCCTGACCTTGTACTTGCAGGTCTAAGCCTAGGTGATGGGTTACTATGCCTTTTCTAAGCCTAAATTGAAATGAAAAACATCTCTTGTGAGTTTCAAACCTTTTGGAACAAGTACACACTTCAAAATGGGTACCTATTTTAAAGAATGAATGGGTATTTGTTTTAAAGTTGAAAAATGACACTTCCCCTGAATGTGGACCCAACTTCTTGCTCAAACCCTAGACCCTCCCATGACTTGGGGTTCTGAGTAGTCGGTCCCCCTCTTCTACAACTGCTAATAGAAAGTGTAATGTTGAGAAATATATGGAGTCCAACTCCTTGAGTGATGAAGACATGTTCTCTTTTGATTCAAATCTATAGTCAATGGAACTTGAAGGTTGGCATTTCAATTCAGATGATTGGGATATAGGTTTTGAAGGAAAAATTCAGCCTGCTTTGAATAACTTAAATGAAGCAAAGACACTAAATCAAAAATATGAGAATTTTCTTGAAGGATCAAAGGAAGAAACTAACAAGTTGAAAGCCAAAGTAGAAGGTGCAATCAAATTGAAAAGGTGGGAAGGTATGATCTTTGATTTAAAAGTAAAAGTTGAATAAGGCAAGAGGATTGAATATTGCTTGAATGTCAAGCTCAATAACAAGGTTGTTGAATGCTTAAAACTTGAAGAGGAGATTGTCACTCTGAAACATGAGTTAAAAAAGACAAAAGAATAATTTTTCAAAAAGATAAGTCTGATCTTGATAGCTCCAAATCAAATGAAAATCCTAAGAAAAAGGATGAGAAAGCCTACACTAACGATCCTAAGAAGAATGGCTCCAGAGGTGCAAAGACTATTCAAAATTGCAAGAAAGAAGGTGGATCAAATTCTGATTGGAAGGAAAATGGATCTAGAAGTCCTCCATCTGCAAGACAACATGCTCTTACGAGCTTCAATCAATCCTTTCAAGGTTTTTGCTTTCCTTGCAATAAATTTGGGCATAAGGCTATTGATTATAGAATTAGACAAAGAAGAAATGATAACATAGGAAGGTGGTCATTTATGCCTCGAAGAAACAATATTGTCTTATTTCATGGATATTGCTATGCTTGCAACAACTATGGTCACAAGGATGATGAGTGTAGATCCAAGGTGAAGAGGAACAACTTTGTTCTAAAACACAATATTATGTGCTACAAATGCAATAATGTGGGACATAAGACAAACAATTGCAAAAGTGGTTTTGTGAAGCCACCTATTTAGAATCAACAAAAGAAGGGAAATGAAAAGATCTAGAAGGAAGACCATGAGAAGAAGGATGATTCTACACTTGTGCACTCAGCACAAGATTCTAAGATAAACTGAGATAAAGCATTATCTCAGGGGGAAATTTTACTTGAAGAATATTTTTTCTCCCTAAAAAGAAAAGGTGTTGAAGACTTCAGCATGAAAGAAGTGAATCAAATCAGTTGGTGAGCAATTATGTTGTGCTAAATAAACCATTGTTGAAATTTTCGATGGAAGTAGGTGTATGGAGGTTGGTACACTTTTCTTGATTGATATAATTCTAGTTTGGTGTACCACACATAAGGATAAATTTTAGAAAGGTAAAGAAGTTTGCCAAGACATTCACAATTTGGAAAAGTCATGGTTTGCATCTCTCCAAAAAATGGGTTTTATCTTGCAGACTAAAAGATAAATTGGTCAAGATGTGAAGGTGTTATATCTAAAGTCTCAAGTACTTGCACCTTCTAAAGTAAAAGATGCAAGTGACAGTTTTTTTCCCATTCTCTAGCAGAGTGAAGTGAAGATGAAGGTTTGTTGGAATGTTCTGCATTCCCTAGGAAAAAATGTCTTGTCCATAGTCTTATGGATATGTTCAATTATGCTACGGGAGTTCACAAGTCCAATTTCAAAAAATAGATGGTCTTGGTTGACTATCTTCTCTGCAAAATATATGTTTGGTACTTGTGTCGACTGGTGTATATGGGCTGATGCAAGAAGTTGGGTTCACAAAAAGCTCAAAAAGTGGAAGTGTTTTTGTTGTTTTTCATAATTTGTCACACTTGGATTGAAATTTTGAGGCACTTACACAATGAATCTTAAAAAAAGTCAGTATAAAGAAATTTTGAATTTTGAATCTAGTTTCCAAATATGTAATTTATTCAAATACCCATATGATAGAAATTAAATTTTGATAGGGATGTATAAAAACCATTTTTTAAAAGTCATTTTTTTACCATACCATGCACGTGTACTTACACCACTTTTTGAACCAAATAAAAGTATTTTGCTAATTCCTTTTGGGGAAAGATAGCTGACAACATGAAAATTGATGAGGATATTTTTTTGTAATTTTTTTTTTTGAATATATTTTTATTGAATTATTATTGGCCTTAATTGCTTTTTTTAAAAATCAACGTGTAGGGACATCATAATTGGACCTAAACTAAACATTTTTTAATTTTCTTTTTCATTGTGTAGGGAATTTTTTGAAGATTGATGCCATATAATTTTTTTTACAAGAAAACTAACCAAAAAAAGTTATTAAAAAACAAAAAACGTTTGATATTTCAAGTTTATGGACTAGTTTGCTTAGAAATTAATTTAAAAATAACAAATATAATGCAATCTTTAAAAAAATTATATATTTGGAAACTAGAAATTGTGTTCCCTAATGGGTTTTAATTTCATAAATTGATTTAGAAACAAAGTCCATCAGCCATATTGCCAAAGTTGGACATTTCTCTTGAATATGCCTTAGTTTTTTAGTTGCAGGTCAAAGGCTAAGGGTTGAGTTGCCAAGCCTTTGCCGAGCCTAAAATTGAGGTAGCATGTGGGTTGGGGATTCAAAATCTTAAAAACGTGTATACGTTACAAAACACATACGCGTTCTTTATTTGCTTTATTATTTAAAAAATTAAATACTTTTTAGAAACATGTACATATTTTAAAGTGCGTACGGATTATGTTACAAAATGCGTACGTGTTTTGCATTACAAAATACGTATGCATTTCTAAAAGGTATTTCATTTTTTAAATCAATGACTTATACGTGTTATAAAACCCGTACGCATTATATAACACGTACACATTTTTTTAGACTCGGGTACTTGGTACTCGAAGCATAATGCATACACATTTTTTTAATAACACGTACACTTTTTTGTGAGATTTTGTTTTTTGGCTGAAACTTCCCCTCTTCGTGGACCTAACTTCTTGCTTTTACCCATATACAAGTTCAATTATGCACATTTTTGCATGTCTTAGTATGTTTCAAAGATTGATGTTTGGTTGCCAGATTTCAAGCCAATCCTAAGCAATCTCATGAGAAAGCTATGAAAAGAATTTCTAGATACTTGAAGGGAACTTTAGATTATGGTTTGTGGTACAAAAATGATCAAGATCTCTCTTTGAGTGCCTATATTGATGTTGATTGGATAGGTTGTGTTGATGATCAGAGAAGTACAAGTGGAAGTGCATTCTTTTTGGGATACAAATTGGTCTCATGGTTCAATAAAAAGAAAGACTTAGTTTCTTTGTCCACAATAGAAGCTAAATACATTGTTGCAACATCTTGCTACACTCAAGTGCTTTTGATGAAGCAGACTCTAAAGGATGTGAAGGTGGCTTATGATGAACCTATTCCTATATTGTGTGACAATACAAGTACAATTAATATTTCCAAGAATTTGGTAATGCATTCAAGGACTATACACATTTTTGTTTGCTATCACTTTTTAAGAGAAGATTGTAGATCATGAAGTCGAAATGGAGTATGTACCTACCAAGGATCAAATTATAGATATCTTCACAAAGGTACTTTCAAAGGATAATTTTGAGTATCTCCGACAAAAGTTGGGGGTTATTGCCCCTCCCTATTCTAACTAGATGCATAGATGGTGGATCTTTCAAGGGGGAGAAATTCATGTCATATACTTTTCTCCTAGATTGATGTGTGCTCCCACTCAAGGGAGTTGGTAGTAAAGGGGAGTTTTTATGTTGTTGTGCAAAAGTACTGCTGGTCAAAGGGGGAGAATGTGGTGCTGCTTCAATTAAAAATCTTTTACCCTTTGTTCTTGAAGTTAGAAAATATCATGTTGTTTTGTGTAGGAGTATATGGCCCTTTGTCTTTGATATCAAAGGGGAAGATTGTTGGTAGTTATTGTCATTGATGTCAACACTAATTGTTGGTTGTCATTGATGTCAACACTTGAGGAGATTTGTGTAAGATTGTTGGCAGTTGGTTGTCATGCTTGAGAGTTTGTTGGCATTGGTTGTCATTGTTGACAACTTTTAGTATGGGCTAACATTGATCTATGGAAGGGTTGTTGAAGATCATGGTTGGATGCCATGCCTTATCTAAGAAGAGTTGTTGAAGTTCATAATTGGTTGCCATGCCTTATCTTATGTTTGTTGAAGTTCATGGTTGGATGCCATGCCTTATCTAAGAAGATTTGTTGAAGTTCATGTTTAGTTGTCATGCCTTATCTTATGTTTGTTGAAGTTTATGGTTGGATGTCATTGAGTATGATTTATGTCAACAGAGTTAGTTTTATAATGATATATTAAAATGAGAATTAGAAGCATTAAGAAGTTTTGTTAATAGTGGAGAAATGTTGCTAAAGGTCTACAATATGTCTTATACTCTCCCAATGTTCGTGATGAAGCATGTGTTATTGAAAGAAAGATCTGGCCTCCATAAGGTACTTAAGTGTTTCTGGTTTAGGAAGCTGCATTGAAGTAAATCTAGGAGAATGCTCTGCATTCCTCTACTATTGAAGTTTTGGGCTTGTGGTTTGGGATTCAATGTTAGTGCTCTATGGACATTTTGTTCCTATCTTTTTCAGGTCACATGTGTTTCCGATGAGAGTTATGTGAATTGTAGAAGGTTGGAAGTGTTGTTGGTTGTCCAGACTAGTCTAAGAAATGTTCTGCATTTCTCCACATTGATGTATTTGCTCCTATGGCTTGGTGAATATGCTCTCAATGTTTGTGTTGTGTCTCAATTCCAATTTCATGTGATGAAATGATCTAGAAGTTGATATGTTAATGTTATATCTTCTAGTTATGAGTTATGTGCTTCCTGGATGGAGTATTTTGTTCCTATTTGGTTTACGGTGGTTGCTAGTGGCATGACAGTATGAAAGAAGGGTATAAAAGTGCTATTGGATATTCATGGAACATACCCAAGTGATATGCATGATGTTGATTGTCCGCTTTATTGTTGCATTGTGTCGTGAGTTAGCTTTCTAGGTTATTTGTAGATATTTGGTTGACAGGGCTTGTTCCTTTGCTTGCGTTGTGTTTGGGGGTCTGCACCAACAATTGAAGATGTGTTAAGTCAGATTTGGGTCTTGACCTATCTTAGCACCTTGAGAAAATTTAATTAGAAGTATGATTTTGAGTTGACTGGTTATGTGCTTCAAAGTTTCATCTACATGTTTCCTTGATGCTGACTTAGGCTGATGTGCGCCAGTGTGTGAATTGTTTTGGATCACATTGGAAGATGTAATAAGATTGTTTTGGTCCTCTCTATCTTTGAGATAGGACTACATTATGTTTTTGGTGGCTAACCTGTTGAATTCATTGATTATCTTCTTCTTGGTTGACCTAATTGAAGTTTTGAAGAGTTGTGGATATAAATACAAGATCATTTCAGATGCAACAAGATAGAGAAGTGTATAAGTGTGAAAAAGGAAGTGTGTGGAATGTATTGAATATCCAACAGAGTTAGTGCTACATTGTGAAGAGGAAAGATAGAATCCAATGTGCTATAGCGCCTCAATCAACAGTGTTATGTTGACAAGAATTGTAAACTTTATCTAAATCTTTGTATCCTACTCTGAGATAGTGAATCTCATTAAGTCATTTATATCTTGCTCTTGAAATTGTGTTGGCTTCAGTTCTGCAAGTCTTGTGTATCTTGCTCTAAGGCAGTGAGCCTTCTTGCAAGTCATTTTTGGTAGAGTCGTTTATATTGTGAGTTAACTCTCAACGTTGTTTTTCTCTCATTGAATTTTCCACATAAATCCAGTGTTCTCCTTGTGCATGTGTGTGTTATTAGTTTTTTTCTCACTGTTGCTGATCTGATTAGAAGTAGAACTACTATATCTTTCATTACCAAGTATTGTTGATCATACTGAGGATTTAAATTGCTATATTTAATTAAGGGTTTTAGTTGTGATCATAGGATTGTATTGTGTTGAAAGTTTCAAGGTCTGGAAGGGATTAAGTTTTTGTGTAGATTGATTCACCCCCCTCTCTCAGTCTCTAGGTGTGTTCAACATTTATAACACACCTTAAGCGAGCAAGATACAAAATAACATGGAAGTGAGGAGAATAACATAGGTGACCTAGGGACATATTTCTTTGACATAGGATATATAAATATTGAATACAAAGAAGAAACAAACATGAATAATCCTAAGAATTTACCCCTATTCAGAAAATATACCAATGAACATATATGTATCTTCGAATCAATGTGGCAAAGTCAGAACATAACCAAGGATAATACAAAACTATTTGACTTTATTAGATCCATACACAGTTTCACCCTCAAATGGTACCAAAATACCTATCCTGAGAATGATAAGGAATGGGATATAGTAAAACAATACTTAGCAAATTTTGACACTCCAAAACTACCTACAGAAGGAGTCAACAAACTCTAAGAACTTACACAAAATGAGGACGAAACAATACAAGAATTCAATAAAAGATTTAAAGAAAACACTAGAATATTAGAAGTACCATTGACTGAAAAATGAAAAATTGAATGGTTCATCTCTAGAGTAATACCAAAAATTAGGATAGCCTTGGGTGGGAGAAGCTTTACTACTTATCCAAAACTTGTTATTTTGGCATGTCGAATTGAAAACCAATCATGGCGGAACTAGGAAGGCGAAAAAAGAGAACAAAGAAATAAAAAAACTAAGACTAAGGATAGAACAATTGAGACTCCAACAAGAATTGATGGAAAAACAAGATATGTTTACAACAAGACCTAACATCTAGTGTACTTATTGCAAAAGAGGACACATAAGAAATTAATGCCCAAAGGAAATTGGAGAGAAGAAAGCTAATGCCCTAAGGGTAGATTTATGGGCACTACCCAAAAAGATAAACTATATCTATTGTGGCACTTGTGGAGAATGGGATGATTATGAAACAAAAGATTGTCCCTCATAATTATTCCAATTAAGAGAAGACCTAACCATAATGACCAAAAAAGTTGGCATATGTCAAAGGACTAGTGGAAATGCTACTTTATCAACAAGACCATGGATATAAAGTACTACAATGACAAACTAAGAGAAATATTAACTCCATACAAAATCAATAGACTCAAGACCCATGTATTGAATGAGGCTAATTTCAAGGAGATAGAGGCTGAGGTAGAGGAAGGAAAAGACAAACGGATGCCACATGTTTCAAATGCAGTAAACAAGGACACTTCACAATAGGATGCTGGTGTGATAAGAATAAACCATGCGGATTTTGTGAAATCACAAAACATGATATATTCAATTGCAATAAAGCCCAAACCTATTAGGGATGCGACATTGCAATCAAAGAGTGATGAACTTCAAAATGTAAATCCATCTAGAGGAGCAAGGCTATTAAGGAAAACACCAAAAGAGCCCAAGGAAACAAACATAAGATGTTAGAAAGAAAAATGGGTTGATATCAAACCTGAGGAGATTTGGCAACTTCGAGGTAGAAAACTATACCTACAACAAACTAGTGGTAGTAACAAGACAATGAACCAATACCAAATGATAGACATAAAACTACAGAGGAAGAAACGACCTTAGATGAGGAAGAATTCCATCCAACTAAGAAACATGAGAAAATATTAGAAGAAACAAAGAAAAATATCGCAAATGAACAAGAGCATGAAACAAAACAAAATGAATACTTTTCCAAATAAGTAGACATACTTAAGCAATTGATACAAATGTTTAAACAATCTAACCTACTAGATAAACTAAAGAAATTTTACAAGTGCTAGAACAAGTAGAATAAAATACCACACATTAGAACTATAAACAAGAACAAAAAAACAATGGAAAACACAACCAATTATGATTACAGTAAGCATAGACCATAAGAAAATAACTAATGTCATGGTGGAATTAGGAGCTAACATAAATATCCTCCTAAAATGGGTGTGGGAATAACTAGGAAAACTAGAACTAGAACAAACACCCTATATATCAGCCTAGTAGATGGTAGAGGAATGAAAACCTTGGGGACATGGAAACAAGAACTCGATGTCAAAGGAGTAACACAAATAATATATTTTGAAGTTGTTGCTATAAAGGATACCTTTGATTCATTCAATTCATTACTCAAACTTAGATGGTTTGTAAACACAAATAGATTATAGACTCCAGAAAGGAGGAAATATCATTTGCTAATAACAACATAATAGTTCATATCCCCTTAGGGAAAACCCCGAGTGAATCATATATAAAAGAAGTGAACCTAGAATAATATAATGAATCTAAAAATAAAAACTTGTACACAATCTGATGGTTACCACCAAATGACACTTTAGAAGAACCCAACTTAGAAGGAGAAGTTGAAGTAGAAATCATCACATATAGCACATATATTGAGGATGTACTAGATGCATGGATGTAGGAGGAACCAAAACTCCATTCTTGAGATACCAAATATTTCTAAATCTTGGCCCTAATCTTCCATTGAAAGTTTTATATGATGACATTTACCACCACAATAGAGTTATTTTCCATCAACTATCATAACCTTTTAAGTTATAGATTGGATATGCAACACAATTGAGATCATTAGCCAATCTGCTATTGATAAAGTTGTGTACTACTTGTATCAACCAATACTATCCACCTTTTACACTTTGAGTTTTCGTGATGTGCTTGTGTCATTCAGTGCACATAGGGAGATAGGTAGCGCTTTATTCCTCTAAGTTTGCATATAGAATTGAAGCATGCAAATTTAGAGGAATAAAGTGCTACCTATCTCCATATGTGTAGTGAATGACACGAGCACACCACGAAAACTTAAAGTGTAAATAGCAGATTGGCTAATGATCTCAATTGTTTTGCATATCCAATCTATAACTTAGAGGTTATGATAGTTGATGGAAAATAACTCTGTTGTAGTGGTAAATGTCATCATCTAAACCTTTCAATGGAAGATTAAGACCAAGATTTAGAAATATTTGTTATCTCGATTAAAGGAATATATATAGTTTTAGGAGTGCAAAGAACTAAACAATTAGGAACAATGTCATTCAATTTTCAAAAAATATTCATGGTTTTAAATACATATGAAAAAAATAAAAAAATTATAAGTATACAATCACCACTAAGTCAAATTATTAGCTCCCATAGGATAGAGAAATCACTTAAGAAATATTCTTATAGCATAGGGGCACAACTACATTTTGTAGAAGCACAAGATATAAAAACTCAAGATCAATCAAAGATTCAAGAGATCACTCAACACCATCAAGAAGCATTTGAAGAACTCAAGGGACCAGGCCCTAATCAAAGACGATGATTGTGCCATTAAATTAACATCAAGAAGCATTGCTCATCTCATAAAAGTGCCTATTTATTCCCAATGATTATGCTTAACAAGTAATGCAAGCCATGGAGAATGTGCCCACATTACAAGGAGCTCAACAAGATCACTCATAAAGAATGAATTGGTAGATGGATTAAATAATATAGTTTCTTTACTAAGATGGATTTGCATTTAGATTATTATCTTCTACAAAAGGAAGAGGATATAAATAAGATTGTATTTAAAACACATGATGGCAGTTATAAATTCTTGGTCACATCAATTGGTGTCACTTGTATCCAATTAACTTCTTAAAACCTCATAAATTTAGCGTTCCACCCATTTCTTCAAAAATTAGTGTTGGTATTCTTTGATGAAATCTTTATCTATAATAAATCATAGAATGATGATCAATTCATAAAAAAATTGTAGAATTGCTAAGTATTGAGGGGCAACACCTTTCTAAAAAGGATGGGAATGTTATTAGTCTAATATTCTATATTCCTAAGTATAATAAAGATAATCACTTGTGACATGCTTAACCTTAATAATTTTTATTTACTAGTTGTTGTTATTCTTTAAGATAACTTAGTTAAGATGAAGGGATTGTGTCTCTACAAAGTTCTTTCACAAACCATCATAACTTATAATACTAAATGCATAGATTATTTTCTGAGTCACTCCTTAAAGTGGTCTAGGATTATTTATTTCCAAGAAATATCATAACATTATTAGCATAGGTTCTCTACAAAATCCTTTTTTTTTTTGCTTGGTGTAACTGGAGCGTGGATCTGACAGCTACGAGAATTAAGGGGCCCAGAACATCGCACAACAAAACCCCATCTGAGATTACATTATCAATAATATTTTCCTTTGTCCCTTTCTGCAGCATGGACAAAGATTCTGCTGCAAATGAATCCTCGAAAGGGTTTGCAGGAAGCTAGAAGGGAAGCGACATTTTGAAGTCTTGCACAGGCCATTTCAGAAAATTATATTATAAAAAGACAAAAATGTTAATTGAGATAACAATCCAAATGAGAATTAACACCTGATGGCTGAAACCCCCAAAATATTGTACTCTGCATGCATATCTCACTTATTTCAGTAAAAACATAAGACGTGATGTCTACCTTTCCCAACAGAACCATTTTGCTACTAATTGGAGAGCACATACAATACCTGATAGACCATTTTAACCCCCCACAAGAAAAGATCACAGTACATTCAAACAGAAACAAAAATAATCTAAAATGAGACCTGCCCGGATTTGCTCCAATCAAAGAAACAACAAAAATTGAGTATTGTATGACAGAAGAATACATGATTAACAGTTTTGAAAAAAAAATGATAAAATACGTATATGCATCAAACATGCTTTTAGGTGTAGTTAAATAACACCGGGTCCAATGTAGCACAAGCATAAAAGACCTAGAATTGAAAGAAGAAAAATTAGAAAGTGATTTACGTGATTGAAAATATGCACTAATGCAGACTGATGATCATGAACATACAATGGAAATGGCTTAACATCTGATTAATAAGGAGCAGAATTGCCCATAAATCAAATAGAACATATACTATAACATTTCGTGGTTGCCCATATGTGTAACTACTACTATATGCCTAATGAAACTGTATATTTGTCATTCGGTTCTCATCCCTCTGGCAATGGTCAATGACATTTTGAACCAGAATTACTATAGAAATGCTCTAAGACACAAGAACTGAAGTTTGGAACTGAAACCCTGTATAGATTACTCAATCAATTTTTTGCCAAACTATCAGCTCCACATCACTTGACCCTAGTATAATCTCTCATCAAAATGAAGACCCATTATGCCTCATGGTCTTAAGCAAAATTCAGCTTGCTGTTTTGGAGTGTTTCACAAGCCAATCAATAACAACATCAATATTTGTGGAGTTCTTGCATGATATCATATAGCAACAGACCTCTCTGTCCGTAATAGATTGAAGGCCCCTGCAAATTCAATTTCTTGGCTTTTCAGAAGCGAGACATTAAAAAGAGTGATAGCCCTATCTCTAAGAAACTGCATTATAATTAATAAGGCAACTGTGAGAATGACACAATCAGCAGTAAATCTTGGAAAATGTCTTATATTTCTAGGCTTCTAAACATTATGAATATAACTAGGACTCACATCTGATCAATCAATGCCTGCTTTGAAACAGCTTCTGGCTTATCTATTTTATTCCCAAGTACCAACAAGGGAATCCCATTCAAGGAAGGCTTGCTCAATAAATCATGCAGCTCACTTCTGGAGATGGACAGGTTGTCCCCATCTGCTGCATCTACAACATATCTGCAATGAGGGTAAATGGTTGGCAACAAAAAAAAGCATTCATTTATAATATGGATAACATGATGCACAGGATGTCTGGATGCTAAGGAGTTATTAGAACATTCACAACATTTGCAGGAATATGGCAAAACATAAATTGTGTTAGCCTTCCTCAGAATCAATAAATACTATATAGAATCAAGATTCAATTATATTTCAAAACTTGAAACTACAACTAAGGGAGGCTTGTAAAGAACGTACACAATTGCTGAGACTCCACGACAATAACGTTCCCACATGCTACGGAACCTAGGTTGACCTCCAAGGTCCCATAGTTTAATTGTCACATTTCCCTTGCACACTTTTCGCATGTTAAACCCAACCTGATGTTGAAAACAACAGCACAGAAAAAATATCCCCCCTACTATTTAAACAAGGAACCAACCAAGTTGAAACAAGAACAGAAGTTCTTTGAAAGCCACGAAAAGACTAAACTAGATTTAGAGTTGATACAAAAAGACAATCCTGATTGAAGAATCAATAAGGATATATCTATATTTATGTTGCAATACTTACAGTAGGAATGGTGTCTTCACTATAGCCACCGGTCTGGAAAGATGACATTTATATATCAGTAAACAGTACAGTTGCACAGAAAAATGATGTCATCAAACTTCTAAGGATATACTGGGAATGGATAAATAGTACTGACCGCAACAACATTTACAAGTGACGACTTCCCTGCATTTTGGAGCCCTATTAAAGAGAGCTCCATCTCTTGCTTGAAAAATAGACTGCATAGGACAAAAACTTACATTTATAATATGTTTGAACTTTTGAGTTTGTAAACAGAGAAATATTACCATCTTCAATTCTTGACCAGCATTTACAAATTTAAAACAGGAAAACCAATGTTCAGAATAAGAGAAAAATAGAGAACAGACGACTTACATCTAAAAAATAAAAAGAATGCTGAACTACATAAAACATGTCCCCAAACCTGGAAAACAGAGATCTTGTAACAAATAGTTGCATAAGGAATTGATGAACTGATCCAACTCAGTACTATTATAATATTTTGTTCTACCTGCAACTGGGGTGCATACTTAATTCTTGTATTCCATAATTTCAATAAATTAGAATCTGCCATTGGAATTGAAAGTGTTAAGGCATTATAGGAATATCTTTGATACTATTATGTCACAAGCTGACATTTTCTACTATTTTGTTAAGTAATGATGTATTAGAGTTCGAATCATCACATATGGTTGTTCAACTTCAAATATCTGTTTAAAATCCTCATAGGAGTGCAGGAGGGATCATCTAAAAATGTTAGGTCAAGGTGGGTTTGGCATGCATAGTATTCATTTGTCAACCTGCTTTAAATTTTTATATCTAAGGCCACTTTATGGTTACGCATGCAGGAAAGACTTTATTACATAAAAAAATAGTCTTCACTCTAAATTCTACCATTGCACTTCTGCTGCAAGTGTCACCATACACCATTCATATTCAATCACAAATTTCCAGAGGATGCACTATCTTGCTGTAGGTAGTTTGACTTCTCTATCAGTGAGAACCATGCTCGAAGCTGTAACAGTTTCATCAGAATTGGAGCTGATTTTTATTCCTTCAAAATTAAGGAAACTCATATTAACCAGCTCAAGTACAAGCGGAAATAGCATATTCGATTGACTGCTGCCTAGCTAATATTTTATTGCTCTTAGTTAAAGGAAACTCATAATAATCTGGTATTGAACCTTGTTGCTAATTACCCATCATTGCCACTGGACTTCAACATTGACTTTTTGTGTTTCACAAATATACTTACATTTTTAAGATATGCATCAGTCCTTCCTCACTAGCCTGTGTACTGTTGTCATTGGTTACCCTGCTATCCTTATTACCATGATTGTTGCACACTTGCTTCATTCACAGAATCACAACCTTCCCCATGCTGGACATAAGGTGGTTTAGGCATTGATATTTTTATCCATGATTCCAAACTGTTCTATTACAAAGCTCCTAATATTGAACTGAAGACTTGGCTCCTCTTTGCCATTTATTCCAATTCATTATTTTCTGTTTGGGAAATTTATATGTCTTCACATCAATTTCTGGCTGTATAATCTTAAGCTTTAAACCTCAGAGGGCCATCAATCACCTTTGGTAATTAAGGATCCTATTGTGCCTTGCACACATGACCCACATTTTGCTTTGGTAAAATGAGCACCTCTGCCGCCCCTCTCCTCCCCCCCTCCCCTGCTGCCTTCTTGTTTTTGCTTTTGATTTGGTTTGCTCCCCTAGTTCTTTTGTTCCTTACCTTGCTTTTGGAGAAATTAATTCAAAGTTAAATAATGGCTAAGTTTCAATGTTTCCAAGTTCAGGTTGTTTGCAAATGATTTGGGTTGTTTGCCTTTGAAAATTTCAAGCTTCCTAGTGTTGCAGAAATGCAGACTTATGAGAGACTACCATACATCCAAACTTCATGTCTTGACCTCCTGAGGTCCTTGTCTTTCCCGTAAACCTCCCCTTTAGTGCTTAAATGTTTAATATTCTAAAAAATGTGATTTTATAAAATCTTGACCAGCTACTGGACATCCCACATCATGTCCAAATCTTCTGATGTCTAGTCCTTCCCCACAAAATATTCCCACAGCCAGTGAAATTGTTAAAACCTTTTGTTAAATTGCAGTAACTCCCACATTATTTTCCCACAAGTTGATAAAAGAGTAGAGAAGATTAAAATGTGAAGTTGCAGGGTTTCACTAGAGAGACAAACCTCAACTCTTCCAATCCTATGTCCTCCCATTCCATACAAAATCTCTACAAAAGAGATCTTCACAATAACATTTGAATATGCAAAATTATGGTCCAAATGTAGAACTTTAGCCTTATGGCTTAAGTCCAAAAATCATTAGGACCCCTGCACAAGGTCAAGAAAGAGTAAAATTGAAAGTGAATGACTTAGCGAGTTTTTGAAAAAAGTTTCTTAGAAGGATTTTATTAGACTGGAGAATATTCCAACATTGCATTACCCAACATCCTGATCCTGAGCTAATCCCCAAAACCATTAAAACATTGACACAAAGACCTCTAAAGATGGAGAACCTAAATTGCTGACCTTCACCCAACATCTGGACATCCAATTCCAAACCAGAAATCTAGATCTCCTCCTCATTTCCACATTGTTCCATAAAAGGCGATGTATTTCTTAAATAGTTGTTTGTAGAACTTGTGCAAACATTTCAACTTTCATGCCTCATCAAAACCTTATGGAGTCTAAATCTCCTTTAGATTTTTGAAAAAGCATGCTTGTGGTTACAATGTTAAAACCCAACTATTTGTGAAATTTCCTTAGACCACCGGACATGACTTTTCAAAGCCTTCAAAATTTTGGAACTCCAATGCATCCCTGCATCAAAAGTAAAACTTGGTGAAAACATGTGCAAAGTTCAAACTTGTAAAATTGCAGGATTTTGACGAACTAGAGGACATTTCAACAATAGACATCTAGACATCATGTTCCAACCTTCAACCAAATCCAGTAAAATTCAAATTAAACATTTAAGTCCTTTGAGAATGATAAGTTGTGCAATTTAACTCAACTGCTAGATACCCTTGACCAGACCTTCTAAAGTTTGATTCTCCTTTAGATTTCCACAAAACTCCAAAATGCTAGTAGCTTCTTGTGAAACAATGGAAGCAGCACAAAGTGGAACCTTTGTTGTTGAGCTCTAATGTTAGCTAAATCATTAAAATGCTAATATGGTTTGAAAATTTCCCACAGTATTGACACGTAGATGTCGGAGGTTCTCAAGTTCCTCAAACCTCCAAAATACCAAGGTTTTAAAATTCCTTGAAATGACAACAACCAAAAGTCAAAGGTTCACTAGTTTGTGGAACCTCCGAAATCTCAACAACTTCCTAGAGAGAACAATGCAAACAAGGCAAAATAAGATTGTCATCAATGAGTTCTAAAGTTCACTAAGTCTTTGAAATGTCAACAAAATAAAAAAAAGCAAAGCATCGAAGGTTTAGCAAGTTCCAAAAAGCTTTGAGATGCCAAAAAGAGGTTTGGAGTGTTCAAAAATGCCAATGAGTTAAGCAAATTTCCAAAATCACTGACAAGCAGTGAAAACCTTTGCAAAGTTAGTCCCCATTTTTGGACTTTTCTCTAGGACATCCCAATGTCCACTTCTCCTTCAAATCTCCGTAAAGATGTTTGAAGGGTAATTTTATAAGGAATTTAAAAGTTTGCAAAAATTCGATGGTCTAAAAGACATCCACCATGATGTCTTAAAGTCTAGATCTCTCACAGAGTCCTACATGCCACAGTTATGATCTCCAATTCTCAAAAGCACTCATGCATGCAAACTCTGAATCATTGGTGAAGGAAGAATCCTAGCCATTTGTATGTACTAAATGTATTGCCTTCTCCTATAAAAGGAAATGCCTTTCTCTTTTGTAAGGGTTGGAAATTGTTGATACCAACTACACTTGTAAAACAAAACTCTTTTTGTTTCCAGTTTACTTCATGGTTTCCTAACAATAGTTGGATTTCTTATTGCATCTAATATTTGATAGACTCTTTGTTTCATTCATTTATGGAAATATCTAGTTAAGCTACGCCAGTATTGGGTGTTTGATTCAGATTATTTTCATTATTTGAAACTTCACATTGAAGATTTGCACTTTGTTTACATCTTAGTGAGTTATTCTGGTTAAGGAAATGTTTATTGTGGATCTGTCTGCTCTTACTTTATTATATTGCAATAGAAATTCAAGTCATAGGATCTTTCTGAAAACTCTTCTCTCCTCACCCTATCTTTTGAAAATATATATATATATATATATACCAGTTGTTAGATTAGGATAAAGCATCACAGCATACTGAAATATCTGATGATAACAAATTGTTTCCAGCAGTAATTACTTTCAGATTTTTTAAGATCAGGAAACATTTATTTCAGAATTAGAGGTTTACTTCATAAGATTCATATTTTCAGATATAACCCTTTTATTTGAAAGATTCCAGAAACCATTACATAAGGCTCCTTGTGAAACAAGAAACAACAATGAACAACTGAGTTAGCTTGCAGGACAAGACCCAGTTATAAAGACCTTGGGGTAGTCATCTTCCCTTCTTTAGGATTCGATTCCTTTCAGGATAGGTAAGATACTCAACATCTTATCTAAGTTATGAGTGTGTCAATACACCCATCAATAGGTCCAAGATATCTTCAATATCAACTTTAATTCTTTTAGTAATCCTAACTAACAAGACAACTGCAAAGGCTACAGGGTGGCAAAAGAACTTCTCTAACGATCCAAAATTTGTTCACCATGTTTTATTTTATATTAATTTCCATTTGCAGACACTGACTGATTTATTGATAATCTTGATTAATGAGTGAGAAAAGCTTCTGGAAATTTTATTTTATTTTTGTTTGCATTAATATATTTTAATCACAACTTGTGATATGAAGAAGAAAAGATAACAGGGTTGCAGAGTTAGAACAATAAAAAGCATGTGATGCCAAGGAGGAGCATCCTCTTGATCCTTACCACGTTCTGTATATTTGGCTTTCAAATAGATTAGGGTAGCATTAAAATTGAGACAGAGAAGATCAAATTTGTAGATTCAATCCCTTCAGCTTTATCATTTTTTAACTGTAGATGAAGCCCTCAATTATTGGATACATGATTTAATCAACTCCATTCCCCAGCCATGGGTCATCGAATTAAATGGAATCGAGTCATCGAATTACTAGGCTCCCTATCCTTACACCTATTTCTGAAGTAGCCACAGAGAATTCTATTTGTACAATAAGTAGTTTTCTCCCTAGCTTAGTGATTTGCATATGTTGAATATCTGATGGAAAAGAAAGAAGATCAAACAATCCTCACTTTAGATTAAATAAGAGGATTAAAAAGCTTGAAAATGGCTCAAATTCAGCACAAACACTTCAAACTTCTCAAGAACAGAGCAAATCTAGGAGCACTAACCTTTGGTAATGAAGTATGCTTGGTTACAAATAATCCTAGATATTGTACGCAGCTGATAAAACTTCACAATGAACATGATATCATGCTGTGCTAGAGTTCTTTGCAAATAAAGATCAGAGGCATACAGGAAATAACATGACCATTACCTAACTTTGCAAAATGTGTGAAATGAGAGTCAAAATAAAAAAATAAATTCATTTGTCTGATTGGACCTGTATGCTAACTCAGACCAAACAAATCCTATTGAACTCTTCCATGCAGTTCCAAAAGTTTGAGTATATTTATAAAAGTATACATATAAAAATGTGAAAAGTAACAAGAATATCATTGATTCACTGCTAGAAAGTTTTAAACAAATTTCAAAAATTTACATCTAATTGCAGCTAAACTTAGTGAACGTGAAATGTTTGCAAAAAGGAGCTAATAATCTTACACCTAATAGCTAAAACTGATCAAGCGTGAAACATTTGAACTAAGGCAGCTATGCTAGATTACTGTTGCAACTGTCACAATGTTGTTTAAAGTAACAAGCCATCCATGGACCACCTGGAACAGAACCAGCAGCAGCACAGTTTCTCTACACTCTTTAAGAAATTAAAAAAAATACAGATCATTAGTTTTGCCAATTCCAACTTCCTCCAGTCTCCAAGCACTACAAGATGACAATGCCACCATCCAGACCAGCCCTAAGCCATTTTTATTAAAAACTGCAGACTAAGCCTTCAGTTATAGTTATATCCTTACAGATACTATAGTTTGCTAACAACCTACAAACATACTATTTATGAATCAAATAATTAGAATTGGGATTCATCTTCTTCATCACAATAAAATAAAATACACTACCACATATTTGAGTCCCTAGGGAAAAAAAAAACTTGCAATGTTCTTTAACAATTCATCAGTTTGAACAAAACTTGTTCTAGTCAGAGCTAAACAATAAGTCCAAAATTTTATATATCAAGGTATGAGTGGGATTCATACAATCAAGTTTATGTATTACAACATCCACTTGACAATACAGCAGTTAAAAAGGATTGGCTCCTATCCTTGATATGTCAATCTGGAAAATAATTGATCTGTGATTCCCTTACTCATCTGTCATTTTTCAATTTTCTTTTCCCATGCGTGTCCATATTTGACCCTTTCATGGCTTCCATCTATTTACCACTTCAAAACATCATTGTTATGATGTGCAAAGTGTAATATGATTGAAAGGAGAATGCAGAATGCATGGTGAACGAAGTTGTGAGAGACATAATGTTCACTGGACTTACAAACTTCATCAAACCAAAATTCAAGGATAAATTCATCAGGAAGAGAAACAAAGTGAACTCAACAACTAAAAAGAGAGTGGCACAACATAAGGAAAGCAAGATTAAAAAGCAACATAAACACCCTGACATTTGATACAGCATCTACTGCCCAAAAAACTTGTCATCCAATAGTTTCTGTTTTAGGTATTTCATTAAATTTTCTGCATTGTTCTACAAGAGACTGACAATTTCTCACCTAATATTTGCGCAAAGAGAAAACAGGAACAAAACAAATTCCAGCTGCAGTAATTTCTACCAAGTAAAACTTAAATGGAACTTCAAGAAAAAATAAGTACATAATACACAAAGAAGGAAATTGGATGATTCCAGTCCTTTTTTTAATAAAATATTTGTCAAATTATAAAACATTCCAAAAAAATGCATTGTCCAAATTTACCTGAATTTATTAAGTTTGCCAAAATTACATGTATTGATGGTCAACAACATGTTATTCAATAGGAGCACATAATAGCTTTTATTTCTTGATTTACGAAATGGAAATATGGCGAGCTGTTTTATACTGACAAAACGTATTCAACCCCCCGGGTTTTACTACACAGAAAGAAACCGAAGGAAATATGAATATACCTCCCAGATTAAATAAAATTCTTCCAAATCAGGGAAAAGCAAAATCCAGGAATTGACTTAATTGCCCATGTGAATTGTCCATGTTACGTTTGCTCTGGAAAGAAGCTGGAATTTATTAAAAATAAATGCTATTATAGCATCGAAAATTCAGATATAAAAAAGCAAAGCACACGAGGTCAAAATCCGGAATTCATGAAGATAAACTTGTGCAATCTTCCTCCTATGTAATACACCCTCTAATATCAGACAGTACATAAAAATTACAATTTTCTGCATTGGGCTCCAAACATGATTGTCGTAATAATAAAATGAGCTAAAACCTAAGAACATGACAGTCCATCTACTGAGAAATTAATCCGCGCCTACTATATTTGAAATCACATCATTTGAAAATTATTAGCTTTACAGTTTATTAAATTCAGTGAAACAAAATTTGGAAAAAATAGAACGCAACCCTAAAATTAATGGTAGCAATAAAAATATTTACCTGCGAAGCCAATTCAAGAAAGTATCCCAAATACCCATTGTGAATAGGTCACAGTGTTGCCGATTCCTCCTGGAACACTAAAAATACACTTCTCACAACAATTATGAGCGACTTTTTTCTTTTAAGTGAGTAATTCAGGATATTTTATGTAATCCCATCCTCATAGTTTTATACTGTGAATTACAGCAGGAGGAGACGCCGAACAAAGCAAATTTGAAGAGGAAACAAACAAAATGTCGACGGATTTAATCACTGCTTTCAATGCTATAATTAATTGGGTTTCAGATCCGCTCTGATCGTCTCTGTCCGTCTCTTTCAGTCTGCCCTGCTGTCCATAAAAATGTATATATATACATATAACTTATAAGTTTTATTATTGATTAAAATCAACAATGGATAGTAAGTATCCCTTGCTTCTCGGCGACGGAGTTTTTGGTTTGAATAGGACACCTCGTTAAATTCAGTTTTTTTATTTTCTTTCCCCAAATTTTTATGTCCAAGATTTGAACGAATGCATATATAGATGGTTGGATCTAAGAGAATTATTATTATTATATATTTATTTATATGATCTTGTATGTTTTTAAATAATATTATTCAATTAGTTTTATAGAAAATGAAAAAGTTGTTGACCTTACATTTAATGCATTTAGTACAATTTAAAATTTAACTAGTTTTAAATTATAGGAAATCAAAAAGTTTTTGACCTTATATTTATTACATTTATTATATTTTAAAAAATGATATCATGACAATCAATGCAAAGAAAGAATTTTAGTCATCTAATTTTATTTTTTATTTTCATTACGTTCAAAAATATCTTTTGATATTTATATTATTATAATTGTAATAGTAAATATTTATATAATCTCTAATTGATTTATGTAGAAGAAAAATGACAATTGTTAGCTTATTTTTATTCATTTTATATATTAAATTTTAATTTTTTGTTTCCAAATTACTAATGTCACCCATTTTTCCTCCTCCTAAAGTTGAAAGTTCAAACATTCTCCATAGTAATGATCTTCTAGAGTAATTAATGCTCAAGTGATGTGACTACCATTAGATATAGTTCAAATTATTAACTATTTTCTTAAGAGAAAATAGTGGAATTCTATAAGAGTCTCTACCCAAGAGAAATCGAAGCATCTAGTACATCAATCTATCATAATAAGAAGATTTACAATAATAACATCTAATGATAAAAGACAAGGGCTACTTGGCTCGAGATCTAAACTAAGAATCCTACTACCTAATAAGCCCCTAGACAATCAAAGATTCAATTTGGAATACAATCTCAACACCATTTTTCAATATATATCTTCTTTTGTTTTTTATTTCTTCATTTTAACCTTAGTCCACTCTTAATTATTAAGAGTTGAATGTGACTCTCTTCTTCTCCTATGATCTCACAATTGTTTCCAACTTCAAAGGTAAAATCATCATTTATAGATATTGATAGTACCTACATCTTTGAGCAATCCTCTGAGGTATCATAAGACAATTCAAGAAATTGCAATATTTCATCTCTACTCATTTCTTTCTTATCTTTTGCTTACCTCCTTTTAACTCTTGTGTAGATCAAGCATTTTTAGTTACTACCTAAGTTGTAGCAAAGATCAATGCCTTTACCTCCCTTTCCCCTAAAGCTTGAGATGTTTCATTCATTTGTGTGTACTCTTTGAGATAGCCTTTGTTAAGAAATGTGTTTCTATTTGGAAAGATTTGTTGTATTATGGAAAAATATTTAATTATGGTGCATCTTAGAGATGTGGATACCACATAAGTTAGGCATTATTGGGTATACTTGTATATTCCATGAGACAATTAAATAAATATTTAATATGGGTGTAAAATTGGAAAAAAAATAAATGGGAAAAGCTCATACTAAATATTTAATTTGTGGGTCATAGTTTAGTGAGCTCATGGATTTGAGGCACTTGGTTTATGCAATACCACTTAGTAGCTTTGTGCAAGTCTGTCTGTATAAAAATAAGCACATGTAGTTATTAAGGTTGGTTAGTGCAACCTCTGGCTTGTTGGCTAAGGTTGGATTGAGCATCTCTTGTAAGTTACATGTGTGAGGAGAAAGAATGGAATAAGATGTGTAGATACATGGTTCTCTTTACTTGTTCATATAGGAATGCAATTAGGGTGTTTGATCCTTCCAAATCTTTGTTGAAGACTCTGTGTATTATAATTTTTCTCTTTGAGATAATACATTAAGTTGTGTGGGTGCTTTTGGAGGCTAGGTTTTTTCCTCGAGAGGGTTTTCCCAAGGTACATCTAGTGTTATTTTGTGGTATATTTATTTTCTCTTTTGCATTGTAGATTTTTACTACTTTCTTTACATATTTTATTGTCATCAAAGCTATGTGAAAATAGTTTATATAATTGTAGATTTTATTTTATTTGGTTGTCAGGTTGTAAGAGGAAGCGTCTTCTTGGTTATTAACCATTAGAATGAGAAAAATCTTATGAATATTGAATTCATGGTTTTACCAAAAAAAAAAGATATTTCTTAAGATTTCAAATGTGTTGTAGATCCAAGTTGTTGTAGATATGGAGTTTGTGTGTGGATTTCACAAATGGGTTTTAGTTTGGGCTCATTTTGTGAGGGTTTTAAGGTGATTTTTGTATATGACCTCTTGGAAAAAAATAGACCTCACATTGGGTCTAAAAGGCCTAAAATCCTATGGGTCCATATAAAACTTGATAAGGTTTGGAGGTAAAAAATTGATATATTTGGAGGGCATGGAGGAATATGCAAGGCAAATTTTGTATAGTCATACAAAATCAATATGGTCATTCAAAATCTATATGTTATCATAGAAATAATCAATTGCCAGTATTAGAAAATAATATTCCCATATACGTAAGTTTGCATCACTTGAGTAGTATAGTTAGTAGAAAAAATAAAATATTCAAAAATCATAGGTATGGTGGAGGATAGTTAGGACATCATTTGATATATATGACAATAATATGTTGAAAGAAAATTGAAAAGGGGCCTCATCCTAGTCATGTGGGGATTCACACATTATAGTTTGGGGAACTATTATAACCCAATGATTAGTCATAGGGTCCCCAACCCTTGGTCATAACTAGTAGTGGGGGGCTAGCCCCCAATGTTAAAGGGTTGATCACTCCTCTTCTAGGAAACCCCTATGATGGCACCACCAACTTGTGTTAATATTGCATAACCACATCCTAGAAGTACCACCTAAACACCACCCTAATAGTGTTGGGGTTTGATTTACAAGGCCTAAAATGAGCAATTCTTTTAAAGAGCATAAATTTCACCCAAGATGTTAGATTCTTGCATTCTTATAATCAACAAAAAGCTATTCTGAGCACTATGTAGTGGTATTAGTCAATTTTGTATATTTTTTATATTTATGATAATAATAAAAAATACCAATTGGAACATGATTTTTTCTCCTTGATCCAATAAGTCATATTTTGTGCCTATGGTGTCCAATTTTATACTTCTTATAGGTGACAAAGAGATTTTTTTGAGTACTTCACAATGGATCAAGTTTAGTAATATTGATATATGATTTATTTACTTACATTTCTATAGAGTTATTTGATAGGTTCCTTGACTATGGAACTTTGTGAATTTACAACAAATCAAATTTAGAGATAATTTAATGTTTTAGTTAGATAATATACATTTTTATCTTTGGTTATCTCTATTTTGACATGCTTATTCATGTATTGTTAAATATATAAATTATATTTTGAAAACTACAATTTTTTGTAGCTTTGTAGGTTGTCTATACTTATAGGTTGCATAGATAACTCAAATATGGGTTGTCTAAACCCATAGATTTTTTTATGTTGATACATATTATAGTGGTTGGTCTTGTTTGATCACTTGGTGCATTGCTATGTGTGTTATTATGAGATAGAGAGATGGTGCTACTTGAGATAGTTGTATTGTGGAACATACTATTGTTGACTATGATATGTGAGATATGCTAATATATTATTCCAATAAAATTTTGATGTAGATGTATTAAGGGCAGTGATCATTGTGTCAAGAAGGTTCATGTATGCATGGATATTTGGCATGTCATGTTTGTTTATAAGCATACATGGTGGTGATTGTTGGGAAAATGTGTCTCAACCTTACAATTATATGTAGTTTATTGTTGATAGGATGTATATATATTTATATATATGTTTCCTAGTAACACCGATAGGTGTATACAATGGCAACACAGAGCGAAATGTGAGCATGTTAACTTTTTTAGGAAACTTCTAGAATGGTCGACATGCATTAAATAAAGGATATATTTTCAATTTGGACCGTTCGTTATTAGGTTTTAGATCTAATGGCATATATTTTGTTGGCCTATCTTTCCCTAGAATGTAACTCTATTTTATGAGGGTGTTGGATTACGACTGTGGTAGAGATTGTGATGATTTTAGAGAGTCTAATAGTGGTCATGTTGTCTCTTGATCTCTGAGTGGTGATACTCCTATGAGAAGATTGCTTTGCAAGTATATTGTAGTCTTTGTGATTTACTGAATAATATATTGGCCAACTTTTGGAGTGTGGGGTTTTTCTCCTGAAAGGTTTTTTCCCTCATAAATCACTATGTCGTGGTATGCATGATATTTATGTTTATTTCTATTTAAGTTTTTGTAACTGTTAAAGATTTGTAAATTTTTTGCATTATTCTCCTCCCAATATTAGTGTAGGAAGTTGTTATGCTACCTTAGCTCCCTTACAAGTGGTATAAGAGCTTGATCACCTTTGGTTTCAATTGTGGGTTGTTGGGTTTTTTGAACTAATCCAGATTTGAGTGGGAGCTTGTGCAAAAGACACTTTATGATCTCGTTGCAGGAATTTTCAGATGGAAAGCTCATCAAGGAGAATAGAGGTGGAGAAATGTTTTTAGAAATAATGTTAAGATGTGGAAGCTAAAGATGGAGGATATGTTGATAGATCGAGATTTGTGGGATGTTGTTGATGAGAATATTTCAAGGCCCATAGATCCTACTTAGGTTGCTCAATATGATGTTATGGACCGTAAATCCAAGGGTCTAATTAAATTTTGCTTGGTAGACTATGTTTTAATTAATGTTCATGAAGAGACCTTTGCACAAAAACTATGGAAGAAGCTTGGTGAGATGTATCCAGCCAAATCTTTATTGAACAATATTTTATTGAGGAAGAAGTTGTATTCCTTGAGAATGGAAGAGGGTGGACAAATTACATACCACTTGGAAGCATTCAAAATGTTGGTGGCTTAGTTGGTATCAGTTGGTGTTAAAATGGACGAGGAAGAGAAATGTGAGATCCTGCTTTGTTCTTTGCCTAATTCATGGGATTCTCTTGTTATGGCTATTGGGAGTACTTTTGTTATTTTGAAGACTAAAGATGTGGTGGGTTATTTGCTTTCTGAAGAGATGAGGAGGAAGGTATCCATCACTGCCAAGGAGGCCTTGAATGTTTGTGGAAGACCTAAGGAAAAAGGCAAGAAGAATGAGAAGTGTGACAAGTCCAAGTCCAGGGGAAGATCTAAATCTCCTAGAAAGTCCAAAGTTATTTGCTAGAACTATAGTAAGCCTGGACATGTTCGTAAGGAATGCAAAGAAGAAAAATAAGAAAGTCGATTTTGATTTTGAGTCTGAGAAGGAAGATGATGATGCATTCATTGTAGCTTTGGCAACTTGTGTAGGTACAATGATGCATGGTTAATTGACTCAGTTGCATCTTTCCATATGACCTTTAATAGAGATTGGTTTTTTGAATATGAAGAATTTGATGGAGGTAAGGTGTACTTGGGTGATGATTCTCATTTAGACATTGTTGGTTGTGGTAAAGTTAAAATTAGGTTTCCTAATGGTAGAATAAAAATGATTAATGGTGTGTTGCATATCCCTAGATTAGCATGAAATTTGTTATGTGTGAGGAAATTAATAGATGCAAGTGTGCAGGTATTATTTTCTGATGCAAGATGCAAGATGGTTAGAGGTACTATGGTGATTGCTAGAGGTTTTAGATATGGCACATTATATAAGTTGGATGCATGCACTATTGATTGGAATAGTACTTCAGTGAAAGAAAGCTTGTGGAAGAAGTGAGGGATTCATCTTCAACAGATGGTCATGGATTTTGGGTACCCATAGGTGCTCTTTCTTCTGAGACAAAGTTACCTACAAAGAAAACTATGTTATGGCACCAAAGATGACCACATTGGAGAAAAGGGTATAAGGACCTTGGAAAATAAAAACCTTGTTGAAGGTATGTCTGATTGTAATCTTGAATTTGATTTCTATGAGCATTGCATTTATGGAAAACAAAACCACGTTCAATTTTACTCGAGTTGGCATAAATCTTGTGGTGTATTGGATCTTATTCATTCTAATGTGTTTGGTCTTGTAGATGTTCCTTTAATTGGTAAATCCACATATTATGTTTCATTTATTGATGATTATAGTAGAAGGACATGGGTATATTTCCTAGAGAGTAAATCTAAAGTTTTCAATCGATTTAAAGAATTTAAAGCAATGGTTGAGTTGTAGACTGGAAAGAAAATAAAATGTTTGAGGATAGATAATAAAATTTAGACACATAAAAATGTCCTAAGCCTTCGAGTGTCATTTTTCTTCATCCTTGTCCTTCGATAATTGAATAATTTTAGTTATTCAATTATGTTTGATTATATTCCTCTATTAATTAAATAATTTTTAATAATTATTTAATTAATTCACTTTCTAATATTTATTCTATCCCGACCAATTAAATAAACTAATTGCGTCACTAATTTCCTCCTCTTCTTCAATAGTTAAATAAATTATTATTTATTTAATTATTTTGTCATCTTTCATCTATAGTTAAATAATTACCATTAATTATTTATCTTTTCATGGTCCTTTAATTCTTCCATAGTTAAATAATTATTAAAATCATTTAATGCCACCTCTCCTAATTAAATAGTTAATCTAAATTAATTATTTAAGGTCTAATTTCCATCTCTCCATTTAATTAAATTAATAAATTTAATTAAATGTTCCTCTTTTCATTTTCTCCAAATAAATAATTTGAATAAATTATTTATTTTCCACTTGTCCATTTCCTCTATTTTCAAATAAATAATTTGAATAAATAATTTATTTTCCACTTTGTCCATTTCTATTTTCCATAAATTATTTGAATAAATTATTTATTTTCCACTTGTCCATTTCCATTTTTGAATAAATAATTTAAAATAAATTATTTATGCACCACTGGTCAAAGATGCCTCCATAATCCTGTCATAACATTCATTTCTGTCATAGCATGTCTTGCATGTCTATCATAGCTGTTAGGTCATAGCCATCAACGTCATAGATTTTCCATGCATGGCATATTTTGGTGCATCAATTCTGGACCGTTGATCTTGGCATCTTTTCTGGACTTAATCTCAACCATCCATTTCGTAACATCCCTCTCATGAATTCCCATCCATTGATCTTGGAATCTTTCTAGAAGATTAATCTCAATCGTCCATTCAAATGGTTGTCTATAAAAGCAACCTTTCTTCTCCATTTTCAGCTTAACAACTATTCTTCTCCAACTTTCTACTTATCATTTGCAGGTATTTGCACAAGTCACACTACAAATCTGAGGGCATATTTGCAAAAGGAGAAATAGGAGAGCAAGAGAAGTGATTCAAGTTCAAGCATGGGGAGTATTTTAATTTAATGTTTTATTTTCCTTATGCTTACTTTGTTTTCTCTTGTTTGGATGTGGTTTAATAGTTTAGGAGTGTTGGCTGCCACTTTACCTATTCTATTTGATCTTCTAACCTCATCTCACAGATAATAGTGGTGAATTTTTCTCTAATGATTTTGATAAATTTTGTAAAGATTGTGGTATTCATAGATAGAAGACAACTCTATATTCTCCACAGCAGAATGGAGTTGTAAAAAGAATGAATAGGACACTGATAGAGAAGGCTAGGAGTATGTCGAGTGGTCCTGATCTAGAAAAAAGGTTTTAGGCTGAAGCTATTGCCACTGCCTATTACCTGATTAATGAGTCTCCTACATTAGCTCTTGTTGATAGATGCCTATAGAGGCATGGTCAGGTCACAAGCCTTCATTAAGACATCTTAGAGTTTTTGGTTGTGAGGAATATGTGCATGTGTCAAAGGAGAAGTGAACAAAGTTGGAGAACAAGGTTGTGAAATGTATCTTCATCGGATACAGTTATGGTGTGAAAGGATACAAGCTTTGGGATCTTGTTGCATAGAAGGTAATACATAGTAGAAGTGTAATTTTTAGAGAAACTAAGCCTTCTCTTGTTGCAACCAAAACAAAGTAAACAGGAAGATGTGATTCAATTTCCTCCTACCCCTGAGAAATTTGAATTGATGCCTAAGGATAAACAAGAAGTTGAGGAGAGATGATCTAGCTTTGGATCTTCAGATGAGAAGGAAGAATCTCCAACTCAACTTGTTTGTAGGTCTACAAGACATAGAAAACCACCTGATGATTGGAGATGTAGTTTTGCTTTGAATACTAACATGGATGAGCCCAAATCTGTTGAAGAGGCACTAGGTATGAATGATGCAAAATCCTGAAAGATTGCTATGGATGAAGAAATGACATCTTTGAAAAAGAATGATACATGGGATCTTGTGTCATTTCTTAAAGGATGAAAACCTATTGGTTGTAAATGGGTGTTCAAGAAAAAGATTGGTTCAGATGGAAGTATTGAGAAATACAAAGCAAGGTTGGTTGTGAAGGGTTACTCTCAAGTTGAGGGTGTTGATTATGGTGAGATATTTTCTCCTGTTGCAAAAATGAAATCCATTAGATTTTTGCTTTCTATTGCTGCTGCTTTTGATTTAGAGGTTGAGCAAATGGATGTGAAAATTGCTTTCCTTCATGGTGATTTGGAGGAGAATATTTATATGACACAACTAAAGCACTATGCAGTGAAAGATAAAAGTAAATTGGTTTGCAAATTGAAGAAATCTTTGTATGGATTAAAACAGAGTCCTAGGATGTGGTACCAAAATTTTGATAAATATGTGTTGAGTTTGGGATTTGAGCATTCTAAATTAGATTATTGTGTTTATTATAAAATTGATGGTGAGTGTTTCTTGTTTATTATATTATATGTTGATTATGTGCTATTTATTGGAAAAGGGAAAGGTATGATTTCAGAACTAAAATCTCAACTTGCTGCTAAATTTGAAATGAAAGATCTTGGTGCAACTAAACGCATTCTTTGGATGGAAATTAAAAGAGATAGAGTGAACAAAAAGATATGGCTTGGGAAAAGTAAGTATGTCAACTCAATTTTATAGAGGTTTGATATGGATGATTGGAGGCCATTGTGTGTTCCTTTTTTAGTTGGAACAAAGTTATCTAATTCAAATTGTCTAAAATCCCCATCGAAGATGGAAGACATGAGCAGATTTCCTTACCATAGTGCAGTTGGAAGTTTGATGTATACTATGGTTTGTACTAGACCATACATTTCCCAAGCAGTGGGAGTTCTTTCCAGATATATGTCTAATCTTGGTAGAGTTCATTGGGATGTAGTTAAAAGAGTCTTTAGATATTTGTGGGGTACCTCAGACTATTCCTTATGTTATCATAGTAATATGAATGAAGACAAAATTTCCCTTGATATTCATGGTTATGTGGATTCAAATTGGACAGGTGATGTTGATTGTAGAAAATCCACCAGTGCTTATGTGTTTACTTTATTTGGTGGTGCAATTAGCTGGATGATTAAGCAATAGGTTGCGGTTGCTTTGTCCACTACTAAAGTAGAGTATATGGAAGCTACTCATGCTTGTAAAGAAGACATTTGGCTTAAGATACTATGTCCAGATATTGGTATAAAATAAGGTGCAATGAAAATTTATTGTGACAGTCAGAGTGTGATATGTCTAGCCAAGAACTTGACATTTCATGCTAGGACCAAGCACATTGATGTACAATATCATTTTGTTAGAGATATGGCCGAAGATGGTAGGGTGAAGTTGGTTAAGGTAGAGACTTAGATGAATGTTGATGATTCTTTAACTAAGCCTATGAGCATAGAGAAGTTCAGATGGTGTTCAAAGACTATGGGCCTTTCAACCCCTAGCAATTAAAGAGACAATGTTTACACCCTCACATTGCTCTTGCAAGGTGTTCGAAAAGTGGGAGATTTTTTGGGAAAATGTGTCTCAACCTTGCAATTATATGTGGTTTACTGTTGATAGGATGTATATATATATATGTTTCCTAGTTACATTGATAGGTGTATACAATGGTAGCACGAAGCGAAATGTGAGTGTGTTAACTTTTTCAGGAAACTTCTAGAATGGTTGACATACATTAAATAAAGGATATATTATAAATCTAGACCATTCATTATTAGGTTTTAGATCTAATGTCAAATATTTTGTTGGTCTGTCTTGCCCTAGAATGTAACTCCATTTTATGAGGGTGTTGTATTACGACTGCGGTAGAGATTGTGATGATTTCTGAGAGTTTGATAGTGGTCATGTTGTCTCTTGATCTTTGAGTGGTGATACTCCTGCGAGAAGCTTGCTTTGCAAGTATATTGTAATCTTTGTGATTTACTGAATAATATATTGGATGACTTTTGGAGTGTGGGGTTTTCCTCCTGAAAGGGTTTTCCCCACGTAAATCATTGTGTCATGGTATGCATGATATTTACATTTATTTTTGTTTAAGTTTTTTGTAACTGTTAAAGATTTGTAATTTTTTTGCATTATTCTCCTCTCAAGATTAGTGTGGGAAGTTGTTCTGCTACCTTAGCTTCCTTACAATGATAAATTTATTCTTATATTGTAGGTGACATTTTTTCTTCTTGGTTTGGAGATCATGGTTATACTTTGTCCTCTATAGTTATTGATATTATAGATGAGTGTTTTGATTGGGTGAGGGTTATGGGTGATCTTTAATTAGGAGATAATTATCACAATGCCATATATAGCTCAATACCACATATTAGTGGGATCTTTAGATTTGATGTGGATTTATCACTTTGTGATGGATGACTTTTTATAGTAGTTGTTGGTGTCATGATGAGCTCTTCAATTTTATCTTTTACATGTAGTGAGGTTTCATTGATACCTTTAGTTATGTTAATAGCATATGCTTATCTTCATGTGGTTTGGAGAAGTTGATAGCTTTTTACCATGGAGGAAACTTGGATTCTTTGGTTGAGGTGCTAGTCATGATTTTTTAGTTTATACATTTGATCCTTAGTTTAGAGTATGGATTTGTTATACCATTATGTATTCTTGATAGTACATAAGATATTATTTTGAGATATCATTCTTGATAGTACATAAGAATGATATAGGTGATCATGGGAGAAAATATGTTCATTAGAGGTATATGATATTATTTTAAGGATGTGTAGATCACGACATCATGGAGAGTTCCTAGTTTCTATGGTGATCATGCAAATGGAGCTTTGGTAGTGATTTAAAGTAGTCTTCTAGTATTGAGTATAGTGATCATTTTTCCTTGGAGAGTTTAGGTATTATGGTGATGTAATTGGAGTTAGCATGGTATGGTTAATTGGATGCTCATGGGTACTTAATAGACTTTGGTAAGTTTGGAGATCTCTTGTTTATAGAGATTGTGTGTTAAGAAAACTACTTGTTTCAATGAGGTAGAAGATTGAGAAGCCTACACCTAGATCTAGACATGAGTTCAACATGGACTTGATGAGGAGATTATTCATGGAGTGAGTCATGGTGACTTAGTACATCTCAAGAGGAGCACTCTCATTCCCAAATCTTGGTCCACTCAATAGAGAATAATCTATTAGGTATTGTCCACCTTGTTTTCAAATATATTTTATTTTGTACTATATTTTCTCATGGAATTATCCTTGAGTTGTGGATGTTAGTTCTAAAGTTTTTATTTGAGGATTACTTAGAATGGTTCATTTTAATTTATCTCCTTATGTATATGAGTTCATTATGGGATATTTTTTAAGGAATTTAAGCGATGGTTTGAGCATTTTCCTTAGTTTTGGGAATGGATTTTTTGGTTTGATATTCCTTTGATTTGAGAGGCTTACATCCTAGTTATATATTGACATGTCATATGTTTAACCTTGGGTTTGAATGGTTGGATGTTGTGGATGCTTTTCTATTTGGGGTTTTTGGAAGGAGATCTTACTTTCCACAACTTAAGCACTTAGAGGTGTTGGCAAAAGGACATTCTACTTGGTTTTTATTTTCAAGTTCTCTTTATAATCTAGTGCTTCATGTTAGGGGTTCATGTTCATAGGAAATTAGAGTTGAGGTTTCATAGAGCTATTATGATCACTATGTTTGTGGTTACTTATAGTTATTTTAATTCATTATTTTTTAGTAATAACATGGAAGATATTTAATCTCATTCTTATATTATGTGGAGATCTTGGGAGAGCTATGGATACCAGCGGTGAGAGTTTTTTTTTATATGATATTGATGATATTAGACACATATTATTGTGAGTGTTGTTAGTTGAATTTTGGATACTTTGATTATTTCTCAATTTTACATTAACTAGGGAATGGGAGTTATAGGATGTTGTTATGCCTTGCATAACCACCCCATTTTATTCTAGAACAAATGGGTCCCCCTTTGTCTTTTTCCCTTTGGCCTTTGGTTTTCTGCCTTAGGCGTTTTCCTTTTAAAGTTCTATCGGAGGCGGAACCGGGACCAATACTTGGAAATTACTCCCAAGTTCTGGTCTCGTTCCATCCCTAGTTCTGGTTTCGATAGTTCTTTACCTTCGTCTTTGGTTCTTTCTCGGAATTGGGTTTGGGTCCGAATCAGAACATTGAACTCTTCAAGGTTTCTGATCCTCGTTCCATCCTGGACCTGACTCCGCCCTTCCCTTTGTTCCTTTTTGGTCGGTCATTTTCCTTTTTGTCCTTTTCCTTAGGTGTTTTCTTTTTGGCCTTGGGAATTTTCTTTTTGTTTTGGTGGACCTAGAACTGGAACGAATCCGAACTTGGAACTTCTTCCAAGTTCTCTTTCTTGCTCCTTCCCCGGCCCTGATTCCACCTCTTTTTGTTTTTCTCTCACGCGTCTTTTTCATTTTATTCCAGCGGACTCAGAACCAGAACTAGAACCAAACCCTGAAACTTTCACAAGTTTCAGGTTCTTGTTTCATTCCGGTCCCGGTTCCACGACTTGTCGTTCTTTGGCTTTTTGTTTCTTTTGTTTTGTCGTGGGGTTTTCCTTCCCATTCCTCTTTCTCTTTCTTGTCCTTTCTTTGTCTTTTCAGGTGATGTCGGAAGCAGGTCCAAATGAAACTCGAACTTGAAACTTGGAGAAAGTTTCTAGTTTAGATTTGGTTCCACCCCCACCCCCGTTGTGCTTCGCCCGGGATCGGTTTTTGCTCCGATCCTGCCAAAATTTTGTTTCTTCCTTTTGTGTTTTGGTTTCATTCGCGGACGTGGATCCAGGACGGGGTATGAACTTGGAAATATTGATTATTTCCCTAGCTCATTCCCATCCTGACTCTGGCCCCAATTCCACTGGGACTTGTCTATTTTTGCTTCTCGTCTTGGTCCTGGTCTCGTTTTGGTTTCGCCTCTGCTAGTTTTAAAGGGAAGTGTGTTCCCGTTCGGTTTTGACCCCGCCTCTGCCGGTTTTGAAGGTTGCTGCTCTTTCGAGTTCTGTCTTGGTCCTGCTTCCGCCTCCACCAGAGTTGTGTTTCTTTTTGATAAAATTGAAGTTAAAACATGATAAATAATGATATATCTTATTTTCCTTTGAGAACTAATGGAGACCTTGTTTTGTAGGATCCAGACATGTGCATAAGGATGTTTCCCAGGTAAAGTCTTGCCGAAGGGTGAGGCGGTGTTAGCATAGCGGTTTAAGTTCAAAGAGAAGTCTTAGTGATCGAGTAAAGTCTTGCTGAAGGATGTAAGGTCAGCATGATGTTTGAATGAATGAATAAAGTCTTGCCGACTCAGAGAATATCGGTGAAGGGAGGCGATTTCGGCGAAAGGTCTTGCTGACCCGATAGGGTCTCGCTGACATGTTTTCTCCCTTCGGTATAATGAGGTGCACTCGATGAAAGGTCTCGCTGATTAGGGGGATGTCTCGGCGATAGGGCATGAGTTCAGGGTGAGGTCTTCCCGACATGAAGGATTCTCCCCAAGATGGAATGTGCTCACCAAAGAAAGAGAGGTTTGATGGGAGGTCTTGCCGACCATCCCATGCTACATCGACAACTTGCAGAAGGACTGATCTTGAGCAGGAAGAGAGCCAAAGAAGAAGAAGTAACCATGAGTCATAACGCCAGCTGGTGTCTATTGATAGGGGTAGCTTGACATTAATGGGGATATTTTAGGGCATTCAAAGTAGCTCTGCTGGAGTTCAAAAATGAACACAGAGGCATAGAAGTAAATGCGGTAGCTACAAAAGATCTACAGATCACCCTCAGAACAATCCTTCACCAACATGGATGGCAGGGGTGCATATTTAATGTAGAACTGACTCTCTTCAAAAGATCTAGACGCTGACCCTTTGGCACAACGGATATTGTGTAAACCCTAAAAATGAGCACCGACATTCTTTTTGGGAGGTGGTGTATATATGGCATTCATTTTTCTTTGAAAAAGGGAGAGGTTAGAAATAAGGTGTTAGAGTCAAAAACTGTTAGAAGTAAAAAGTTAGGAAAAATAGTTAATAGAGATAGAGGAGACTGAATTGCATCTTGTTTCTTTGTAAAGGGAGCTTCTATTGTCTTTTTAGATAGGAGTTAGATTTAGCTTAGAGAGGAATGTATCTTTCTAGTTTTCCTTAGTGTAGATGGAAGCAATCTAAAGACACAGGTTTTCTATACACTGGTGATTGTGCTAGCTTTGTAAATGCTGCTTATCTGTCTTACCAACAGTAGAAGCAACTGGATTCAAATCTACTTCATATTGTGTTCCAAAATGGTATTTATCTTAGGTTAATCATCTGATTTTGAAAGCTTTCAAGGAATGAAATCTTATTTTGTGTTTTGCTTAAATGGTAATCTATAATCAGTTGTTGAAATCAACAATGTGAATGAATGCAACTGTGTGTTAGTCACAAGTTAATTTTATTCTTCATTTTTAGTTAGCAATTCCTTGAAAGGTAATAAGTTTGGTTAAGTTAGATGTGTGATAGGTCGAATGTGAGCGTTAGAAAATGAGAAACAAGTAAAAGAGTGCAAATAAACACCAAAACAACCTACACCTCAAGATTAGCCTAAGTTGGAAACAACACAAGATGAAAGCAACAAAATGGAACTCTATACCTTGCGTTGAATCAATCCTTTGGTTGGCCCTTCGATCTTTGATGTGTATGCTCCTTGGATGGCATAAGATGCAAGCTAAATGATGTTGTGAGGATGAGTGCAAGTGGATGAAAACATGAAAATGGCTAAGTGTAGGTTGAGAAACAAAATTGCAAGAGTTTGGCTAGCAAAAAATGATCTCTCCCAAAATGAGAGAAAAGAGGGGGTATTTATAGGAATTTTGAGAATTCCTAGGGGAAATGGACAGTCAAGATTGAGCCACCAAATATCAAGATGTAGGGCTAAGGTGAGTTGAGAACTCACAAGCCCTCACATCTTGACATGTGGCTTGTGATATAGCCCTAAAAGGTGAAGTGGACATGAGGTGGAAGGAGAAGTACATGACATGGAGGGGGCTACAAAGTACCTTGGGATTGGACAAGATCTCCTCATAAAGGAGGTACTTGTCCCCATGTGGATGAGAGGACATGTGAGGAATTAAAAATTTCTCAAATATCCTTATGGGGAGAAGGGAAAGAATTTTAAATTCCAAAGGGTGCATTGGGGGATTAAATGTGAATTAAAAATTCACATAGGGAAGTGGAGTGCCTTGTCCAAAAGGGGAAGGCCTTTAATAAGGTTGACTCAATTAAATGATTAGGATTGTGCAAGTACTTGATTAGACTAATTAATGAAGATTAGGAGAGAGTTAGATTTCACATGTGACTTGATGTGACAAGTCAAAGATCACATGGGAAAGAGTAATGAAGGATTAGAGGAGGGTTAGGTGGCTAAGAGAGATTAGAGGCCAACTTGCAAAAGTTGGAGGATGTGACACATCCTAATCAAGGATTAGGCATGTGCACATCCTAATGATGAGATTAGAAGAAGGATTAGGATAAGATAAAAATGGAGGATGTGACATGAAGGAATTAAATAAATGGAATATTTATTTAATTCAATTGATGGAAGGAGGATTAAAGAGATAAGGTATTATTGATTAAATACCTTAGGGATTTGCAGAATTAAAGCTATTAATTAAATAATAAGCGATTATTATGAAAATAAGATGAAAGGGATGAATTTGGATAAATTAAGTGTCCAAATTTAGACGTCTACAAGATGAAACATCATTCTTTTCAGTATCAAAACTTTGACTTATCTTTTTATATTTATTTAAAAACCCCTGTTAGAGTAGGTTTTATTTCATGCTTGATCTTAGAACAATCCAGAAGCTCAACACCAACAGGCCCCTTGAATATTACTATTACATTGGCCATTGAGTAACATCAGCATAGTTGAGACCCAACTACAAAGATCTTGGGAGCTAAGGAATCCATGTGTTGCCTTTCTCTTTTAGGAGAAGCAGAATAACAATATTTTGTTTACATTGTTGTGGTGCCAAAATCACCATCAACAGGAACTGGCGCTAGAAGGAGGGCCAGTTAGGGCAAGTTGGATAAAGTTGAGTTTTCATCCTCAGAGAAGTCCACAAAGTTCTTCGATTAGCTAAAAATCTACTACCTTTGATAGAACTCAAGACCCCAACCAGACATAAGCATCACAAGGCTGGGCCAACCATCATACCACCCTTATCAGCTCCACTCACTCCACCAGGTTTCCACCAATACCCCAGTGGATACCCTTCAATCCACCATCATGTCCATCTCAAGTGTCATCACAACTAGTTCGACCCATCCAACAGCTGGCTCAACCACCACCACCCCCACCAATGGCGTTCTTTCAGAATAACCCCTCTATTGGGGATTATTCCTGGAGGTTTCCATGATATGCCCAAGAACCCTGAGAAATTCTGCCCTAAATACATTCATGGGGAGTCAAGGAGTACTGAGGAACACATACAGGCTTTTAAGGATGCCTGTGCAAGAGCTTAATTAGCCCATCATGATGTAGTTTGTAGGTTGTTCCCTTATTCCTTAGGGGACATGTCATACAACTGATACCTTAATCTTCCTCAAGGCTCTATTCTGACTTGGAAAGATTTGGAAAATTCCTTCATCAATCAGTTCAGGGTCTATGTGGATCCAGCTCTTTTATATCATCAGTTTTCAACCATAAGGAAGGAACCAAGTGAATCTTTTCCTTTATTCAATACCAGGTTCCAGCGAATGTATAGGAGATTACAAGATCCCTATCTAGTTACTGAGAATAGAGCCATTCAGACATACTTTAGGGTTATCGATCCTTTGCTAGGTTTATTCTTACAAAGAACTTATCAACCAGTTGATATTGATTCCCTATCCAAATCTTATCACTTGGCTATTAAGCTACAACAACAAACTAACTCTCAACCAAGTTCGAGAGGAGGTTTTCCTTCACTAGGGTATCATATGTCTAGCCCAACTCCTCTATTTAACATTGTCCCATGAATGTCTCCTTCCCACTATGGGCCTCTATCTGAATTGCAAACTCAACCACCTATTCCATTCTATGCTAATAGGACTCCTGACCCTTTTCAACAACCACAGGTCCCTCAGGGTCCCCAAGGTCTTCATAACCAAGTTGGAACCCCAAGTCATGTTGATCAACCACTTATTGCTAAGGCTGTTTAAAGTGAAAGGACAGTCCAACTTACAAATGAGGTAGAAACCTTGAAGAAAACACTGTCTCAAGTTACAAACAACATGGCTCAGCTTCGGTTGAACCCTTCCCAAAACCAAGGGAACTACCCTAATCAAAACAACAACAACCAGGGTACTTATCAGAATAACAACAACTACAACCAAAGAGGTTATCAAAACCAAAACAGAGGGTACAACCAGAGAACAAATAACAACCGACCATGGAACATAGGGCCTAATAATGGTGGAGTTCCTCATAACTATCAAGCAAATGAGGAGAGATCAAATAATGCAAACATGGCCGACCTCAACTTCATGACAAATTGGTGCAGGCTTCATGATACTACGACCCATTCTAAGGTAAACTTCCCCCAGATGGAGAAAGTTGTCAAGATGGCACACGAAGATGCCCACACATTCTAGGGGAATTCCAACAAAGGAGGTGACTCGCTAGATACAACAATGACTTATGAGCTCTTTGAGGAGGAGCCTTCATTCCCAAGGCAAGAGGAAAATGAGCCAGAGGAGGATTCATATGATGCCCAGGCTTTTCAAACAAAAGGAGGACATTTTCTAAGAAATCAAGGTAAGGGTTCATTCACTACATCAACACCTCCTAATCACATGGTGCCTCCAAATCAAGGTGCTGATAATAATCCTCCTCCACCAAAAGGCCTGCCTAACCTCCATAACAAGGGTAATTCCTCTACCATTTTCAAAAGTAATTCAAGTTATAATACATAATTTGACATAGTTTCTGAGATGCAGAAACAAAAGATTTCTTTGTCATTTTTTGACATCTTAAAGTGGTGCCTTGCTCAAAAGGAGATAGTGTTGAAAGCTCTGGAGCAAGCTGACAAATCAAAAGAAAAGAGGGCCAAGGTGGCACCTGCTGGGGACGTAAATACAACCTTATATAGAAACAAGGTAGGTACTCCACCATTCCTTTTGAGTTAAAAAATTTCTAGGAAGAACCTACACAATTTTCTGTTGGATTCAGGGGCTTCTGGTAATGTCATGCCCTTTTCTATATGCAAGAAGTTAGGATTAAACCCAATTCAAACCAATAAGAAGGTCATTCAACTTGACAAAACAAAGGTCAATGTGGTGGGAGAATTAAGAAACATACATGTTCAAGTAGGATAAGATCCTAGGATCCTAACCAACATAGATGTCCAAGTGGCAGACATCCCAGAGACTTATGGTATGTTACTAAGCAGAGATTTGATGAAAATTCTAGGGGGATATCTTTCCCTTGACTTTTCTCATATGTGGCTACCATGGAGAGGGATCCCAACTTAGATTAGGATTGAAAGTGAGCCTCGCCTCAAGCACATCATCACGAAATATGATTGTCCCAATGAGGTGGCTTACTTTGAGATTGAGATGGGGGTTTATAAAAGAGAAGAAATTTTGACCTTCTCAATTCTCAATTCTAAAGACATGTCAACATAGAAACTCCCTGACCCCATGATTGATGAAAATCAATAGGCCTTGATCAGAAAGCTGCAACAAGACCAACTGGTCTTAGGGGAAGATACCGATATGTAGAATCTTCTTCTACCTAGCTGGTGCAGGGTACATTATCAAAATCATTCTGAATTAACTTGTCAACCTTGCATTGACATTTTAAGTCAAGTTTCCCAAGCTAAGGAAGCTAGCACAAGTTGCCCTGAGACCATTGCAGACCGCTTCTTATTTGAGGCCAAGGAAGCAATAATGCTAACCAGGGACAATATGCCCTTAAAGGAAGTTCTTTCTCAAGTTGAGCCTACCCCAGATGTATTCCTGAATCAACATATTGATAAAGAGCAACCCCAAGATCTGCTTGATACCCCTGTACTTACAAATGAAACAAATGAAACAAAACCCATGGGGTTAACCAAAGACACTAGTGACTATAAGAAGGATAGCCATAGGTCAGATGACTTAACTAAGCAGGAATTGGGGAGTGTATTTAAGCAACTTACAGAGCCTCCTTTCCCTATACCTGGTGCAAAAGATCAAGCAGCCCCAATTGTCACTCATCTAACTCAAGCACCCACAATAACTTCAAAAGGATCAACCCTTGCTTGTGATCAGTTGTGGACCCTTACCTTCGATGGATCCAAGTCCAAAACTGGTTGTGGTGTTGGAATTGTACTAACCAGCCTGAAAGGGAAGGTTTTCTTTGCTTCTTACAAGCTGCAATTTGGATACACTAATAATGTAGTTGAATATGAAGCCTTAGCTCAAGGACTGATGTTTTCACACAAGAAGAAGGTCATTGCCTTGATGGTCAAGGGAGATTCAGAAATAGTTATCAGGCAAGTGCGCAACCAATATACATGTCACAACAAAAGGCTGGCAACATATAGAAATCCAATATGGAACCTGATTGAGGACTTTGATGCCTTTGGGATTAGCTTAATCCCTAGAGAGGAAAATCAGGTAGTTGATTAAATGGTTGTTCCTGCAAGCACCCTAGAATCTACGCAAGGCTTTGACCTCAAGAAATTCTTAGTGGAATTAATTTCCACCCCTTCCATTCCTAACAACATCACAAAATTTCAAGTCTTTGATGACAATCGACATATTCTGGCCTTCTTAGCAAGCTCAAATTTTTTTGAGGGGAAAATTATTGATGAGTCCAACAGAGATCAGGGGGATTGGAACCCTAAAGAAAGTGATACAGAAGGGGTCCTTAATTTAAGGAATAACAATATTCCCAAGGGAATGGTTGCTTTAGAAAGGATTTTTGACTCAGATCCAAGGGCTCGAGATAAGATACCAATTGAAGATAAGGGAGGCAAGTATGAATTGGTTAACTTGGCCAATGCTGGCCCTTAAAGGAATGTCTATATAGGGAAGGCTTGCCCTGAAGCAATTAGAGAAGACATATTGAGGGTTCTTAAAAAGGATATTGCTATGATTGCATGGGGGTATGAAGACCTCTAGACATTTGATGCTTTTGTTATGACTCACACTATCCCCTTGAAGCCTGAGGTTAAGCCTTTTCGATAGAAACAACACCCTATCAATGCCCTGATTGAGCCATTGATCTATAAAGAAGTCCATAAATTGCTATCTGCAAGGATAATCTTCCTTGTGTGCCATTCAACATGGGTGGCTAATATAGTCCCAGTTTGCAAGAAAACTAGGGAGATTAGGCTATGTGTTGATTTCAAAAACCTGAACAAAGCTTCAGAAAAGGATAACTACCTGCTTCCTTCTCTGGATGAAGTCTTACTTGGTATCAATGGAGCTCGAGATGATGTCATTCTTGGGCCAGTTTACTCTAGATACAATAAGGTAATGGTTGACTTTGAAGATAGAATGAAAGGCGACTTTCACTATAAAGTCACGGAATGTTTGCATCTGAGAAAGATGCCTTTTAGATGCGATAAATGCTGGAGCAACTTTCCAGCACACCATGGACATAGCTTTCAAGGATCTAATTGGAAAATGCATTATTGTCTATATGGACGACCTGAAAATGTTCTCCAAAGATTGACTGAACCATGCTGTAGACTTGGCTAAGGTTCTTGAGAGGTGTATCCAGTATGGAGTCTCATTGAATCCAAAAAAATGTGTTTGGGGTTTCTAAAGGGAAATTGTTGGGCCACATAATCTCTAAAAGAGGGATTTCAATCGACCTCGATCGAGTTGAATCCATTTTGAAGATCACCTAGCTAGGTTGCAAGAAGGAAATGAGGTCTTTCTTTGGGAAAATCAACTTTGTGAGAAAGTTCATCACGGGCTTTACTGAAATTGTGAAACCATTGAATGAGATGATGAAGAAAGATGCCAAGATAAAGTGGACTGAAGAAGCAAAGGCCGCGTTCTCACAAGTTAAGCAATCCATCTCAGAAGCACCTGTGCTCACCAGCCCCGACTATCTCAGACCATTTTACATTTACTCTTTTGCCTATGAGCATTCATGCGCAACTATTTTAACTCAACGAAAAGGAGAGGTAGAGGAAAGGCCGATTGCTTTTATGAGTTCTCCATTCAAAAATGTTGAAGTTAAATACCCACTTCTTGAGAAGAAAGCTTTTGCGCTGGTCAGGGCTGTCAAGAAGTTCCGACATTACATTCTCCAAAGCCAAATCATCGCTGTAGTCCCTGACGCTACTGTGAAGTCTTTACTTATGTAGAGAGAGCTAGGAGAAAGAAGAGGGAAACAGATGGCCATCTTACAAGAGTTTGATCTAGAGATACACCCTATGAAACTTGTCAGAGGTACAGGATTGTCTCAATCTATGGCCGATGCTAGTAACAACATTATTTGTCAGCAATACACTACTCAGTCCTTCTCAAATGACCCTTGGTATGCTGATATCATTTTCTTGATGCTCCATAATTGGTGTCCAGAGGGAATGAATGCAACTCAAAGGAGAGCCCTGAGACTCAAGAGTTCTCATTACATGCTCAAAGGATGGTTGCTATACAGGAAGAATTTCGAAGGAGTATACCTGAAATGCCTTGATTAGCAGGAGGTTGAACATGTTATCTCTGAGTTTCATGGAAAACATGGCATAGGTCATGGGTTTGTAGATTCTTTGGCACACCAGATCCTCAAATCTGGTTATTATTGGCCTTGTGTATTCAAAGATGCCCATCAACATGTGAGGACATGTCACACCTATCATATTTCTGCATCAAAGGAATGCCATGTAGCTATGCCATTGCAGCCTGTCTATGAGGTAAGGCCATTTGCCCAGTGGGCATTGGATTTTATTGGGGTGATTAACCCAAATTCTTCTGTAGGACACAAGTTTATTTTGAATGCCACTGACTATTGCACAAGGTGGATAGAGGTTATACCCTACAAGAACAGCACCACAAAGGTAGTAATCAACTTCCTCACCGAGTGCATCACTACAAGGTTTGGGGTACCCTTCGCTCTAGTATGTGACAATGGCTCTACCTTTTCTTCTGCTGAGTTTATTTCTTGGGCTTATAATCACAAGATTGTCTTGAAGTATTCTTTGAATTATTACCCACAAGGAAATGGAGTTGCAAAGTCAACCAATAAGAATCTCTTAGGGGTCATTAAGAAACTGTTAGAGCATAACCCTAGAGACTGGCATACTTAGCTTAGATTCACATTATGGGTAGATAGGACTAGGATCAAGGCTGCCTTAAAGACTTCACCATTCAAGCTGGTGTATGGCCAAGAGCTTGTATTCCCCATCCATTTGCAAATACCTATCCTTGAATTTATACAGAAATTCTACTGTAATGACAATAGGATAGAAATCAAATTGGTTGCTTTGTTGAGGTTAGAAGAACAGAGAGATGTTGCTTTGCAGCAATTTTTCAACCACCAGGCTTTTGTCAGATGTTGGTTTGACAAAAGAGCCAAGATCAAGGCTTTTAGGATATTGGACTTAGTGTTGTTATGGGATAAGGCTGGTGAAATGAAGGGCAGTCACCAGAAATTTGACAAGCTTTGGTTAGGTCCTTATCAAATTGCTGAGATCCTAGGTGAAAATGCTTTCAGACTAAGTAGCCTAACTGGAGAACCCATCCCATTGCCTGTCAATGGGTAGTTTCTTAAGCAGTATTTTGAGTCTTAAAGCTTGTTAATTTTTGTGCTAGATGTAAATAATCTATTTGTCTCATGTTTGTGAATACTTTCTTTGCTCTCTTCTTGTAAATAATTTCCCATTTGTTTGTTTGTCTTCTCCTTTTGGGCTTTCTGTTTTGTTTTGTGCTTTGGGGGTCTATCTGTTTCTTTCCATCTTGAAATAGTGGTTTGTTATGCGAGCATGCTTTGGTCGTTAAAGTGGTTTAGATATTTTCAGGTTTTCTAATTGGATGATTTTATCCTCAATTCATTATTTCATGCTTATTGTCAATAAAAGTTGTGGAAAGTTTTGAAAACAAGGTCCCAAGTGAGTAACCTTCTTTAGCTCCTCTGATTCTATCACAAATCACCAAGATCATCTCCTTTTGTAATGATATATTTGTCCTAGGATGGTAGTGTTGTAAGATTTGAGTGAAAATCGACTTCAAGTGTTTGTTGGAGTCCATGATAGTTTCAACCCAAATCAGAATTATTAAATATCTGACATATTGAAGAAAGGAAAAAAGAAGAAGAATTAAATGAAATATGCGAAATGTTAAAGAAAAGAATTATCAAAAGAATAAGAGGATTCAATATGAATGGGTGATTCTAGTATCTCTACTAGGGCTATGGACGCCTGACTGGCAATAGAGCAATGATGTGAGAGAACTAGAGGTATCTCCACCGGGGCTATGGATGCCTAACTTCTTGTGAGCAATGCCCAGATATCCTTGCATGAAGGAAATCAACTCATGTAGTTCAAATCTTTCACATTATCATTCAAAAGAGTAAATTTTATGAAAGAATGATGCACTATCAAGCACACACATAGATTCAGGGAGTAGCCATTGATTGACTTACATTTGAGATTCTAGCTCTACCTTGTTTGTTATAACTAACCCAACTAGAGTTGTGA
>VDFB02014271.1:0-53119 GCA_007258455.2 Sequoia sempervirens
TGTATTCTCCTCCCGATACAGGATAACTTCCTCATTTTCATGGCCATTTGCATTCTCTGCTCTATACAGCATATCCTTCTCAATTGTACCAGTCTCTGTTATATTTGTTATGTCCATCTGTGTTGCAGTGTCTTCCATTTGCTCAGATGAAAATTGTACACCATCATTCCTAGCAGTACAATCAATTGATTCATCTGATATATCTACAACATCAACATCCATCCTTTTGGTACCAACCTCAGTTTCTATTTCATAGTTCATCTCATGCACATTCCTCTTACTGCCTTCAGCCTCCCCTGTAGAACTCATTTTGTTTGTGTTCTTCCACTGAAAAAATGTATCATGCATAGGAAAGCATGTACAGTGTTCAATGGAGGTCTTGAGAAAATTATTGCATATAGGGGAGAAATTTTCCAGTTACCATATCAATATCATCTGGAAACCCTAAACTGGCATAGAAAAAGCAAATCTGCTGTCAGGATATAAATTCTTTGAAGTAAAAATACAAAAGAGATAAGATATACCGAATTAACAAAAGTTATTATCACAGATGTTTGTGGCTTATTCCCTTGCAAAGTGACCGGATTTTAAGTAATGTACAACCATGTAATGCAGAATAATTTTCAAACCAGGCTTTGTAAAGGCCATTAGATTGCACGTTAATATTTACTATCAACTTTAAGCATATTGATTTAACTGTTCAGTTATCCACACCCACAATTTTAATAGTTCTCCAATTAGCAAAGGTTATCATGGGATTATTTATCTGTAAATAAATATGTCCAACAATTCTGTAAAGTTTAAATTTTGAAATAGTATATAGTTCTCTTCCTTGAGAGGATTGTTATTTGACCTTTAGTGATAAACAAAGCACTCATCTAACACCGCCATTATAAATATTTCTTAGGTTGCATGGGTGCGGGAATACACGGTAGAGATTATATCCAATGGGACACCCAAACACTTGGGTTGGCAGGCAGGGGGTGACACTAAGAATAGTCATAAATTATATATGATTTAAAGAATTTTGAAATTTTGAGATACAAAATATCTGAAAAACAATCTACCTGTAAGCTACAAAATTATTTTGTCAAGGTTTAAACGCATATATATAATGTTCAACTTTTCAGCTTTGCTTTTTCCTTGGCATTTTCTACAGCTAATTTCCAACCTGTTTTTTTTGCATGCGATGGGCAGGTTAGATGCACTGCAAAGGTCGGAAAAAATAGCAGTTTTCTCTTCTGTAAGGGCACTTGCTTGCATTTGTCTTTACAGAATCTTACATTGAAGAAACTTATATCAATTAAAAAATTTATAGCAATTTTAACTATACCTAAGCCACCATCTGACAAAAATATTTTAACTAGTACCAGAACTTGCAGCCCTTGCACACCACTAAAAGTCTGGCCAGAAAGATCAGTACTTCATTTACCTGTTGGAAATTTTATTTTCGTGCGGATCTAACAGATGGTTTACATAGGAATGCCTGATGAATGAAAATATAAGCATTACACCTTGCATGTGATCCCACACTAATTGGGAACCTGTACTCCACAAAGTTGGCAAGATGCTGAGAAAAATTGAATAGGAAAATTATGGAAAAGAATTCATCAATTCCATATTGCTACCCAAACAAAGGTAGCTGAAATCTGACCGCTCACATGGATAGCTTAAGCACTATCGAGTGCATCCCTCAATGGTCAAAAACCATATATCACAAATCTAGCCTTGAATTCCTTTGATATACAATCTCTCTCTTATCTTCCATTATTTTACTCACAAAGTGCTCACATCATAAAACTGGTTTCCTTGTTATAAATAAATAAAATGACCGAACATTGATTTTTGGCATAACAGAAGAAGAGAAATTTGGGACTGAAAGCTTCAATTTCATTCCCTCAGAAAGCAAACAAATAACTGAGCACATACTGCCACAAATTTAAGCTGATCATTAGAGGGTGTGCTACGGAGAGCAGGGTAACATTGTGTTTGAGAGAGAGATGCACAGAAAGCTCCAAACAACAAGAGCTATAACTATGGTAAATTTCATCAGATGTTCTAGTCCAAATCGAACATTTGGTTACAATGAGTAACATAATTAAGGAACTGTCTAATTTGTTGCATGAATTACAACATAAGGAGCTCAATTTCGGGCAAAAAGGATTAAAAACCAGTACACAAGATGTAGGCTTTCTTCTTCTTTAGTGCGCGGGATTTTCTGCTCTAAACCCAATTAAAAACTCTAAGCCTTAATAGATTTTTTTTTTTGTACTGCTCTTTTCAAAACAATAACGGTTGTTATGAAGGCAAACCCCATCTACAAGGAAATTGCCTTGGATAGGAAAAAATGCTATAATCTCCCCCTTTTCACCGTCTCCATCATATAGAAAGTCGAAAAAATATGAGAACTTGGCCATGCATGAACGTCAGGTTCGGCTGACAATTTCCCTTCTACTCCTACTCATTCATTAAGAGCAGTTCACTCAAAAGATAAAACTTTTTCGACAGGAAAACACCAATATATCATGGCTTTGCCAACAAACCATTAATAGAAAACCTTGACAGTGAAATCTTTACCAGTGAGTAGAGCTGAAAACAATGAATAAACGTCCAAGAAACTCATGAAAGAAAAAATTACATGCCAAAACAAAACTACATTTCACAGCTGAATTTGAAATTAAACGCTAGAAATTAAGGTAACATCAAATTCTTGACAATTTCCTTTACGTCGCGGAAAAAAACTAAATTAACGACAATGCGAACGTCTTTATCAGAATGCTGTTAAAGGAAAAAACACATACCATAAAACAGGAAAGAAACAAAAGCATTGCCAGAAAACATGATGAGAAAATGCATTAGAAACGAGCTAAAGGAATGAAAGTTTTTCTGAGCTTACCAAGATAACATAGCTCGAGGGAGGTGAAGGAAACAAGGAATGGTGCGCGTGTTGAATTTTCTCTTCACCACCTCAGCTGGGCTGCATTTGACGGGCATTCAATTTTCTCGTGAGTAACGTTTAAATGTATTGGATGATGGTGGCGGTTGCCAGTTGCCAGTTGCCAGTTGCCTCTTGCCTCGGGAATCGGGACACTCTTGTTTCTACACTTGCTTAACATCTTTTGTGCTTTCTGTGTTCTAATTTTGATTTACAAGCTCCATTTGTAGAATTGTCCAGAGTCTCAAATTTCCAGTCAGATATTTTGTCCGCGACGGTGTACATGCACTCCAAGCACCCTGGAATGTACTCCAAATCTCCTGGAATGAATCTGCACCTTCCACGTCCTTGTGCTTTTGTGTGTTCTATTTTTGGTGTACAAGCTCCATTTTTAAGAATTGTCCAAAGTCGCAATTTTCCAGTCAGAATCATGCACTCCAAGCTCCCTGGAATGTACTCCAAATCTCCTGGAATGAATCTGCACCTTACACGTTCCAATATTTGATCTCCTTTACACGACAGACTTTCAGGTGTCGATTAGTTACGCAGCTTCGCCCTGCAAAGTTAACATGGACTTTAAATACTTTTTACTTGTCTGGAATCCATTTTCACAGTTTAAGGAATGTCCTTCCATTGCTTTAAAAAGTTTATTAGGATTTCATTTAAAGCTAAGTTTTGCTAGACACGCACTTCTGATAACCGGGTGAAATGCCACTCATTCCCGTCATCAATGTTGTTCGCTGATTTATTTTTCAATTATGAAATATGATTCGAAATATTTTGTAATCAAATTCAGAAACTTTCAAAATAAAATAATATTATAAATTGTAAAAATTAAAGATTTTTAATAATCCTCAAATAATATTTTTCTTTTTTGAATTTTTTTCTTGTGAATCTGTTGGATGACCTGCAACTACATTAATGGTAGCTGTGTGGAGCAAAGGTGTTCATTCTTTGAGATGTCATTTTGGAAGATTTAAACAGATTTTCTATCATGAAAATTCCATGGCTTTGTCATTTGAATACAACTCTTTTCACTTCATTTTAACTTATCAAACAACAAAAGCAATGGCTTGCCTAGAAGATACATTGCATCTATATTTTAAATTTATGAGAGAAATGTTTAATTTACCTGGATGTTCCGTTGATTGTTAAATAGTGAAAGGGATCCCAATAAACAACTAATTTTGACGTTCTATAAGCGGAGAGGAATGTGCAGAGGATGGCAGCAGAGAGGTAGTGTGACGTGATCCAATGCCTACTTTTACACTCAGGTTGGGTCTCCAACAAACGAGGTTGCATGGAGATTAATTTTCTAATAATATTGATAAGTAGGAGGTATTTTCCACAGCGTGTCAAATTGTGATATTGGTATTCGTGTAGTTCGAGACAAACTTATTGACCCATGTTTCATGAGTAGTGGTTCAAAAGAACCCATCTCTCATGATAATGAATGGTCCACTTAGCACTCATTGCATCTAGGTGATGCTCACAGAGGTGAAATACTGGGCCTTCTCGGGAGGTCACCCATCCCAGTACTACTCCAGCTCAACCGCGCTTAACCACAGAGTTTTCCCACGTCCTCTGTGAGCATCACCTAGATGTATTGAATGCTAAGTGGATCATTCATTATCATGAGAGATGGGTTCTTTTGAACCACTACTCATGAATCATGGGTCAATGAGTTTGACTTGAACTACATGGTTGAATCTTGATAGCAATATCACAATTTCTAATAATATGTTTAATTTTGTGGAGGAAAGAAACAATTAAACCTGTAATACCAAGAAACAATGTCCTTTGAAGAAAATATTATTTTGAAGTGGGAAGCATTAACATTGAAGTAAAGCAGATCTCAAGATTATCATTAGAAACAGGCATTCTGAATGGAAGGAAATGAATGCATGCCTCCAGCGTCCCATTTTTCTAAATTGCTTTATTAATGATTTCATCTGTTTGATGAATTTATTTGTCATTTTTTTTTTATGAATGATCGATTATGATTATTATGGATTAGTAATTTGGTCTTTCTCGCTACTATTTATTTCATATTAGATTATTGTGCCAGCAACCAATAAAATTTTGTTATTTTGTTATTTTTTATTTATACCTGTCTTGCTATTATTATGCTCAAAATATTGAAATTCTCAATTAGTCTAATATTTTTTATTTATATTAAATATTTATTTGTGTTTTTGATATTTTTTCATGGTTTGAGTGATTGATTAGTTTGTTTTCTTAGTTTTGTCATCATTTTGATTGAGGTATATATTTATTTATTTTTTGTCATGTTTGCATTTGGATCATATATTTTGAGTTAAGTTTATTAAAATAGTCTAAATTTGTAATATTTAAAGTTCAAATTCATTATGAAGAGTTTGTAGCTTATTCCAAAGTTTTGAGTGCACATACATTGTCCATTATAAGTTTATATTATGATTGATAGTATTTCGAATATAAACAAGTGTTATGTAGTGGCGAGTACTTTTCTATGTAGCATTAGTACTTGTTTTCTTGGTGGTAGATGAGTTATAATATAGCAATTCAAAGATGAAGTGTTACGTAATTAGACAAATTTAGAACCCATAAGATTACACACAGACACAAGCATTTAACGTGGTTCGCCAATTTGGCTACATCCACAAGAGAACAGGGCAATTATCTTTTTATTCAATACAACATCATACATAGAGTTTTCCCACATATATATACAATAGTCTTCAAGAGAAGACGAAGGGACACAGATGTTCGTTGGGCTTCATATACCCAACAATCTCCCACTATGGTGTGCTCTGCTTGAACAACCATGACATCTCCCTACATGGGGTCTTTTTGCTGTTCAAAATTCATCTCCTGGCGCGGGTATGAGGGCTGAGAAAATCTTCGTTCCTTCATGCCCCTCTTCCTCTATTTTCTTTTAGTTGTGCTCTCTCTATGATGCACTTCCTGCAGAGAATTCTTTTTTTCTTGCCTCCTAAAGGCTTGGTGAAGGCCTTCTTCTTAGCCTTGTACCAGTTCTTGTAAAAGCACCTCCTTAACTCCTCAATGAGATGTTGAGCCCACAGAGCATTTAGCGTGCAAATACTGAGGGGTTTTGATGTAGGCCACCACGCCTATAATCACCATTGGCGGAGTCTCCAGAATAGTCACCGTTTTCACAGGCCTCCTTTTTGTGAAGCTTGGGTTCGGGCTTCTCGACCTCGACCTCTCTGATACTTTGCTCTCCCTGGATCTCTCATACTCTGTGCTCTGATACCAATTGTTATGTAATTAGACAAATTTAGAACCCATAAGATTACACACAGACACAAGAATTTAACGTGGTTCGTCAATTTGGCTACATCCACAAGAGAGCAGGGCAATTATCTTTTTATTCAATGCAGCATCATACATAGATTTTTCCCACATATATATACAATAGTCTTCAAGAGAAGACGAAGGGACACAGATGTCCGTTGGGCTTCATATACCCAACATAAAGTGGGCAATAGTTTGAGTCAAATAGATTATTGAAAGATTATAATTTATTTATTTTTGTGATGTTGGCTTCAAGTTTCATTTGTAGTAGGCACAAATGCAACTAAATCCCTTCATTTAATCAATATTTGATAAATATTGATGAACTAATGATTCGTTAATAAATAATTTTAGAGTAGCATTGCAACAAAAACCTATGAATTAATATTGGGAATAAAATCTTGAATATAAATATTAGATGAATAAAATATGAGAATTTTGGAGCCTAGGATAGCATTATATCTATTAATCATGTTTTAGTGATTTTTTTAATAATATTTAATATTTAATTTATTTTTAATTTATAAATAGTTTTAACCACTTTTTTTTTATCGAATTCTTAATTATAATGCCTTTAGGGTTATAATAATTAATAATAATTAGGATTAGAATTATAATTTAAGTAATAATTCTACTAATTTTAATCTAATTCGTATTTGTATTATTTATTCATGTTTTGAAGTTAATATTTTTTGATAAATCAGAATAATGGTAATGCTTGTAATCAAATAGTTTAAGATTTATTATAATTTTTTATAAAGAACTATAAATCTTGCATCTCTATTTTAGAAAATATAAATATTTTTTCAATAAAGAAAAATAACGATTTTTTATTTGTTGTCAAAGAATTTATTAATAACAAAATAAGAAAAACTTATTGCAATAATATTTCCTAATAAAAAGTACTAGAAAAGAGCACCCCATTCTCCTAGAGTTGACACTTAGAACAAAAACACAAGGAACAAGATTATCCTAAATAAAGAGGAAAGACTTGTTAGCAGAGAACATACAATAGACACCAAGTGATAAGAGAGGGCACCACTTCCTGTTCTTTGGACTCAGGGAAACCTAGAAGGGTGTTTCTCTAAGGTCTTCAATTGGACAATTAAAGAGAAATAAAAAATTACAACCTAAGTCTTGACTACCCACACCCTATGGCAACTATGAGAAGATAAGCTAAAAGCACCAATTTTAAGTAGATGGATATAAGATTGCACATACAACTAAAGATGAACAACTTTATGTCCCTAACAATGGATCTCCTTATACTTTGCATATATAGTTTGCAAAACACTCTAATGTGAATCTAAAATAATGAAATTAGCTCTATGTTGACAAGAGATTTGACACAACACCACTAAATCATGAGAGGATAGTGCCCAAAAACTATGAACAAACTAAACGGTTTTTTAAGATCAAAATAGTTGTGGAAGTGTAATATCTTTGAAACAAATATTAATATTAAATATTCAATAAATTTTGATCACCAAGGTCTATGAGGACAAAGTGAGAGCATATGGTGAATACACATTATTATTTAACACTTTTTAATCACCAAGATCTTTTGGGGGTGAGGTGAGCACATACTATTGAAGTTGAATAAATATATATTCAAACATGTCAAATAAACAACATATAAATTTTATCAAATTTTCTATTACAATATGTTGCTACTCGAGAAATACAAATATTTTCTAGAAAATAAAATAAATACTTTCAAAAAATACATCTTCTAAGTGAGATTCCCCTTAGGAAATCAAAGGGCTTTCATTATTCGATATCCTAAATCCAAGGGTTTTCATCCTCAAATCTTATAGTTGAACACAAGACTCAAACTATGACATAAAATATGAAATAAATAAGTAGATGTCTCAAAGGCAACCGAGCACCTCAATATATAACACCACTAAGGAACAAATTTCTAACATCCCATTTTCTTTCTCAAAGATAACTATTAAAATATTAATGAGATTCTTTCCTCAAAGTAGCCTCCATTTTGTCATAAATTATACCAACTTGTAATTCCACATTAATTTCTTGTCAAATAATTTATCATGAAGTTGCCAAGTGTTGGGGGTTACTACAAGCTTTTATGGAAATCCATATCCCCATATTAAGTTTATTTTTTTGGTTGCTACTAAACCATGACCCCTTTAATAAAATATTTTTATATCCTATCAAAAAAAAAAAATGGACCACATAAGCTAATTAATTTAAAAAGGAAATTACAATAAGGATACACTATAATAGACTAGTGCCTTGATCACATGGGAAACTAAGTCAAACATCAATCCTCAACTCAGGCATATTGATAAGGAAAAATATAAGAACTATACTTACAAATTAATACCATGAGTGTGGTTCTATGACATTATACATACATACATACATACATACATACATACATATATATAACATGCATGATTAAGTATGTCTTAGAAATATTTAACTACACTAAAAAATCCAATATAATGAATTGATTTTTTTTGTTTCAAATACAATTTGAAATAACAAGTTGTAGGTTCTCATTATAACTAGCTAATCAATACATGACCAAGTTAACAAATATAGTGTCAATAATATACATAGTATATAAATTTTCCAAAAGATCCTTGACAACTATTGAAACATTTGAACCAAAGGAGGCTCTTACATTCAACACCTTCCCTTGACATGCAACATATAAAAGAATGTGAAATCCAAATTTAAACTACAAGGCTTGATTAATAAACACAAGAAGCTATAGAAAGATGGATCCTAGAATAACCAACTAATCACAACATCTTAAAAACAAGTATATAGCGGTTACAACTCAATCAATGAGCAACAAGAACTTGAGTGCATGTGAAAAATCATGTCAACTCAATCAAGCATGTCATGCCCCCAAAATTTGAAAGACAAATAAATTAATAAATAAATATATGTAGACGCATAAAAATGTCCTCATAATCTTTTTTATCGATTGCATATTTCATTTGATCATCTACATAATCATATCTCCATATTCATAAAACCATTAAAATATTGCATATTTCACTAAATGCATTTGCATAATCATTTACCCCTCTACATAGCTCATTAATCCATTTCATTTAAATATATTTGCATAATCATTAAAATATCCCTTTCATTAAACCATTTTCACCCATTTCATAATCCATTTGCATAAACATTTGTCCATTTCATAACCATTTCATAAACATTTATCATCATTTGTATATTCATACATAAACCAATTTCATTAAAGCATTTACATAATCATTTATTCACATTCATAAGTCTCATTTGCACAACCATTTTCATTAACTTTATTTGCATAATCATTTACATAATCATTTAGTTCATTATCATTTATCTATTTGTGAAATATTCATAAAATTCCACATAACCATTTATCCCACATTTCTCTCGAAATTTGGATCTTTCCCATGAGGACATCTATAAAAGCCCTTTCTTCTCACCAAAAAAGCATACACATTTTGATTGTGAAACTCCAATTTCATAATTCTCAAATCCATTCTACATAGCCTCTTGTGCTTTTGCTGCAAAAATCTAAGAGCAAAGACAAGATCTTGTAGATAGGATAACAATGCGGTGATTTTCCTTTTGAAGGCATTTGCTTTGATTTCTTAGAAATTAGTATTTCATTTTTGCATTTTGTCTTCATTTTGGAAAAGCTCTATTGGAATGATGTTGAATGCATGTTGATTTGTGAATTCAAAGCTTTCATTTTCAGCATCACAATATATATCAATATAAATATCACAATATCATTTAATTAAGTATTAACAATTTATTATAATTATATTTATTATAATATAATAATATAATATATATATATATGAAAATAAATATAATTAACAATATATTCAATCTATAAATATAGTAATAGATATATTAATATAAATATGTAAACATAACATAGTGTGATTAAGGGCAGCGATTCATTTAAATTTTGCAATGATAAAATATGGAAAATATATATAGGTAGCAATGATTAAGGGAAGAGGACCACTTTTAGGAGAGATGTGACAAGGCATCATTTCCAACAAGTAGTCTTAGCTTATCACAAATAGTAATAAAGTCTTAAAAAGGCAATAGTGATTAGTTGAAGCAATCCATCCTTAACAAAGGGCATCTCTTTTAAAGAGACGTGCCCCATCACATGGGTATATGTTAAGGTGAAATCATTTTGAAGAAGGAAGGATTAAATAATGAAAATAAGAGCATATGGAAAAGAAAGTAAGGACTAGAAATAAGAGGTGACTTAAGCAGAGATAGAGGGAACAACAAATAAAGATAGAAAGAGTATCTCTTGAGTGTAGCAGCAGAATATGATATACATGGATTTAGCATAAGAAATATGTAGGAAGGAGTTGGTTCAAGAATAAATAAATGAAGATAAATGATAAATCAATAAGGGAATTAAGTTGGATATAATTATACATACACACACACACACACACACATATATATATATGAATGAATGATTATGCAATAATGATGCTTGCAACAATTATTGAGCCTTATGAGTAATTATGATGGATAATAGGTTCTTATTCGTTTGATCTACACTAATGATATCCTTTGAGTGTTAAGAATAGATCAACCAGAAAAATAAAAGATATTCTACACACTAGGCTATCGAATCATCCATAAAGGGATATTGTTTGAAAATCAAGTTATCAAATATCCTTGGAAACATATTTATAAGTATGGCATAAGAATATCATAGTTATTAACAACACATGGGCAGGTTTGTGTTAGCAGATTGTGGTATGCTCTATCATAATTATTGAATGACAATTATATATTCTGTTATTGATATTTATTATGCTTGTGGTATGCCAATTATATATTTTGTTATTGATATTTATTATGCTTATGGTATGCTCCATCTTAATTATTGTATGCAATTGTATATTTATATTTATTATTCTTATGATATGCTTTATTATAATTATTGTATGCAATTATATATATATTTTAATTTATATTTATATTTCTCATCAAACAACCATGGGAGGAGTTGGGGAGAAAATACTAGTAGGTTGATCAGATACTAGATGTCCTCCTAGGTACGCCACTCCTTGATGGATGTCTAAGTGTGCCACTTGGAGTCAAGGGGTTGATATATGCTCTTAGGCTTAGGAGAGGGTGTCTACGGGCCGCATATGGTAAGCTCTTCTCCCCAACCTCCACATGGATTGGTGGTTGAGCTGAAATTAAGGAAGTTGCAATCATAAGAGGAATGGATAAGGTAGCAAGGGTATGTAATGTAGATACAAAATATCCACCAAGTAGACCACCCCATGTGGGATGTCTAAGTGTGCCTCTTGAGGGACAAGAGGGATGGCATATCCACTCTTGGGCTTGGTGTGATTGCTTTGAGCATACCTATCATGCTTCTCGTCCACTTTCCCTTACAATCCAACTCCCAATGTGAATAATAAATATTATGGGGTTTATGAATATTATCTAGTTACATGATTGTGGACGTAAACCAAGATTTATCCATCTCAAAGCATTTAATTGATAAGTGTTACCCGATTTTCACCTGCGAGCTCAATCAGGCAGGGCAATCTGTTTTAGGTGTTCATGAAGGCCAAATGGGGACATTGTTGTGTAGGATTAAATCATTCATCTGATGCTATTTCATAAGGAAGTCTATTAGAAAGCATGCTTTGATTAGATTTGGCACAAAACTCCCTAAAGATAAAGTCACTGAGACCCTCGAGTTGTCTTGCCGACTAGTTGTTGTGCTATATTCATTCGAAATCCTCAGTTCGCTGGGACATTTTGGTCGCCATGAGTTTCCTATCTCTCCCTGACTGAGGAATTCCTACCGACAGTCGTTCACAAGGGTGGCATCGGGGGGAATGAGTTGCTTCAAGATGATGTCTCTCCGACTGCATGAGGTCTCGGCGAAAGGAGGCATCATCGCTATATGGTCTTGCCGACATGGTGGGAGTCTTAGTGAAAGAGAGGATTCGAGCTCAGGAGAAATGGAGGCGGTCAGTGTAACGTCTCGCCAATGAGGGGGAGTCTCACTGAAGCGAATGGAACTCTCGGTGATAGGTTTTGAGCTCGGTATGAGGTCTCAACAATGATGGAATGTCTCACCAAAGTGGGTTGGTTTCAAGGAGACGTCTTGCCGACTGTGTAGAGTCTCGCCGACATGGAGACATCATCACTATGAGGTCCTACAGACCAATGAGGGGTATCAGTGAAGCAACTGTCGTCAGGGTAAGGTCTTGCCAAAGTGGGATGCCTTCGGTGTATATGGGGGCTTTGCTGTAAAGTCTCACCGACGGGGTGAGGTCTCGCCGAAGTGAAGTGGCATCGGTGAAGGAAAGAAGTTTGGCGTAATGTCTCGCCAAAGGCCGGGGATCTCGCCAAAGAATAGGAGCTTGGGGAGATGTCTCTGCGACTAGTGAGAGCCTCGACGAAAAGAAATGTCATCGCAAAGAAAGGAAGGGCCTCGCTGTAACGTCTCGGCGACCAAATGGGGTCTCGCTGAAGGGGATTTCCTTCAGCATAATGTCTCACCGAAACATGGGAGTCTCATCGAAAGAAATGATCGGCGTAGAGGAAAGCGGAATGCGTTTAGCGTAATGTCTCACCGAAGGTCAGGGGTCTCGCCGAAGGATAGGAGCTCAGCGAGAGGTCTCGCCAACCAAGCAATGTCTCCCCGAAATGAAATGAGCTTTCGCCAAAACAAAAGGACCCTCAGTGTAATCTCTTGCTGACCAAGAAGCTCTTGCCGATAGTGGTTCACAAGTTTGAGATTGGGGAGACTCCGAGCGGAAGTTTTGCGTTCGGTGGGATGTCCTGTCGATGAGCGATAGTCATGCCGATGGTTTCAAGGATGTCGATATGACTTTTGCAACTTGCTATGAGCTCTTGCCGAAAGTTGTGAGCTATGTCGATAACTGTCGAGGGGCATAATCGCATCGGGGAGACACTTCTAGTGTCTCACCAACATGCGATTCTGATGAAGAGTTTTTGACCACTTGAAGAAGCTTGTGTGGCATTTGTTCGACCAACCGGAGGAAGCTACAGGCGAGCCGTGGCAGTTTGACCGGTGAGAGGAGGACCAACAGAATGTAAACTGACATGGATCTACTTTGAAGTCAAAAGCGATGGAGCAGCTCGATGAACACTGGTGTGGGGATCTAATGGGAAAATCTGATGCTGCTTCTAGAAGAGGCCACGAGTCACAAGGACAGCTGGGATGTCGACTGGTAATGGAGATTCAAGAGTGGACAACGAGGATACACATTGAATGCAGATGTAACTTGATTAAAAGATCTAAGGGGTAGATTTTTCTAGAGGATGATGTTTTTGTAAGCCCTAGGGGCCGACATATTTTAGTATATATGGCATTTTTTGCCTCTTTGTAAAGGGGTTCTCCTGATGTTTTTCTAAAGTCTATGACTTTTGCAATCCTTTCTTAGATTAGCAAACTTCTGTAACTCATTTTGGAGCATGATATATAAAATTTACCTTGGTTACCATTGATGGTTCAATTTTCCTTCTGGTTCTTTGCAAAATATTGTGCATTTTCAGGTGATTGATCAAGCTACTTTGTGAAATCTTTCTTTTCCTTATAGCTTTGTCTCATGCTAGCATGCCTTTCTTTGCAAAAGTAGTATTATGTAGGTTACAAACTATGTTTACTTAATTGCACATGAGCTTTTAATTTGTGAAAATCTACTTTTCCTTCTTGAAAGTGTGTGCATGTCAAACCTGTTTGTGAAATGCTTATGCATAATCTATAGAAACTTGTTGTGCAGTCCCATATCCATCATCAGTATTCAAGTGTAACTTGAGTGTCTCAATGTTCTTTTCATTTTGGTGTATCACCATAGGATTTAATTTTCATTTTTATGCATTCTCCTTCTCCCTTTTCCTTACAAGATCAGTAGTTAGGTGACACCATAGGAAGCCGGCCTTCTCTGGAGGTTGACCTCTGTTTACAAGAAACCCACATCTTTAGAGGTCTTCCCATGTTACACTGAGGTGTTGAACATCAGGTACAACAGGGTGCAATTTCAGGTGATAACAATAAGTTGTAACCCGAACTACATTAACTTGTGTTTCTAGGGCAAGAATTAGGGTTAGCCCAAAAAGAGGACATTACAAGTGGTATCAAAGCATATTTCCTGCCATCCTATGAATGCTTCATGTATTATGTGTATGCTTCATGCTTCCTATGTATGTGTATTCAAGTGTATACCTTGTGACTTATGTGTATTCAAGTGTATACCTTGTGACTTATGTGTATTCGAGTGTATTCAAGTGTATATACCTTGTGACCTATGTGTATTCAAGTGTATAATTTGTGGATTATGTGTATTCAAGTGTATACCTTGTGGCTTATGTGTGTTCAAGTGTATTCAAGTGTATACCTTGTGGCTTATGTGTATTCAAGTGTATTCTAGTGTATACCTTGTGACTTGTGTGTATTCAAGTGCAGACTTTGTGGCTTATGTGTATTCAAGTGTATACTTTATGACTTTCATGTATTCAAGTGTATTCCTTGCAAACTACATGGTTTGTGACTTATGTGCACTCATGTGTATACGTACATTCATGTGAATTACATATTTAAGTGTATACTTTATGACTTACATGTATTCATATGTATGCTTTGTGACTTCATGTACTTGTGCATATACTTCATGTATTATTTGCATATATGCTTCATGCTTCTTGTGTATACTTTATGTATTACGTGTATTCATGCCTCATATTTATACTTTATGTATCACATGTATCTATGTGTTACTTCATGTATCTTCAACAAGATGTGTTCTTATAATTACTTTATGCTTAAAAACTCTAAAAATGTTAAAAAATTTGTATGTCAAGTTGCTTAAGCTAGTTGGTTGTTTGCTTAAGCTACTCGGTTGTGTGCTTGAGCTACTTGATTGTGTACTTGAGCTAATTGGTTGCATGCTTGAGCTACTTGGTTGTGTGCTTGAGATGGTTGTCTATTTTCTTGAGCTGGTTTCTTGCGTGCTTGACCTACTTGCCTACTTGTTTGAGTTGGTTGTTTGTGTGCTTGAGCCACTTGCCTACTCGCTTGAGCTGGTTGCTTGTGTGCTTGAGCTACTTTCTTTCTTACTTGAGCTAGTTGTCTATATGGTTGAGCTACTTGTCTGTATGGTTGAGGTTCCTACATGTCTACTTCACCTAGTTGTTTGCTTGCTTCAACTATTGGCTTGTCTCCTTGTCAGCATATGTGCCAAATTAACATGGCGACAATAGTTGAAAAGTCAAATGCCAAATCATCTAAGCCATGTCGGCTTTGAATGGTTCAATTTATTTAGGTGAATAAGACTTCAAACTTAGTGAACACCTATTTCATTTAATTTTACCTCCTTGTACTTATTTTCATTCTTACACTACTTCAATTTTATTATGTAATTAAATGGCAATGCATGTAACCTACAAACTAGTTATTCAGTTCTATATTTAACATACTGAGGAGACCATTCATCACCATTCAACCTTGAGGTAATTGGTATGATTCAATAAATCAAATACACTTCCTAGATACTTAGTACCTAACATAGAAGAAAGATGATAGCCTCCAATTGAATTGAAAGATGAAATATGGAATTGGATAAGAAGGTAAAACTGTAAGTTTAAAGCTAAACTCTTTTACATCCCTTTAGTTTTTCAATCACATAAAATTATATTTACGTGTGGGAGCGATAGATAATTGACCGAAACACCATAAGATCCTCATTAGAAACAAACTTGCCTCAAACCTTGTTTTAATGTTTACACAAAATGAAACATACTTTATCTAAACATCTAAGTCCTTTACACAAATGCAAAAGTAATTTGGCATGAGGGAGTAGATCTTGATATTCACACAACCCATCATGATTTTAGATTTCAACAAAGGGAAATGAAGAGCTTGTATCTTTGCGATGATAAAATGAGAGAAAACTTGTCTTAAGTAAATTTTTTTGCCAATTTCCAAAATCTTGGTTTTGTTGTTGAAAGTTACTGGAATATTGTAGTGCATAAGACAATAAATTTCCTACATACCTTAGAGGATAAAATAACCTTGTTGGTAGCATACTAATAATCACTCTCCAAGGACATCATTGTAGTATTAAGCTAAACATAACCAAGACAATAATGACTAGCTATAGAGTTTTCAACTCCTAAATACAACCAAGTACCACAACTAAGGCTAATAACATCCCAAGAAGGAGCAATACAAATCTACAAGGTTGATTAGGGATCTCGATAACATCAAGAGCATCCTAGATTGTAATTGTTTCAGGACAAGCAACTGTGGGAATGGCGAACTATCATGCCCTCGAAATTTGAAATACAAATAAATTAATAAATAAAATATATATCAATATAAATATCAAAATATAAAATGAAATATTAACAATTTATTATATAATTATAATTATTATAATTATATAATACAAAATATACATATAAAATTAATAGGAAAATAAATATAATTAACAATATATTCAATCTATAAATATAGTAATAAATATTAATATAAATATGTAAACATAACATAGTGTGATTAAAAAAACATGATGGCAAGAGCGACGAGCGGGAAAGGGCGCTAGCGAAGTTTTTTGAATTCTGATACTGAGGAGGGCGACAATGGCAACGAAGATGTGGACGATGATGGTGCCTCTGACTCGTGTTTCTTTGGACGGCTGGGTGTGTGGGGAAGGTTCTCCGGTTCTCTGCATTACTTTGCTCGGGTGATTCTTGGGTTCAATCTGCAGTGTGCTTTTGCGTTGCTATCTACAGATGTCTTTGTTGCAATGTTTGTTTCTGGTTTGCTGGATGTTGTCTCTGATCTACTATGTGTGGTGGCGCTTCTCAGCAATGGCGTTGTGCCTCCTTTTGCTTGTGCAAGAGTTTTGGTTTTTGAGAAGCTTCTCCCCTGCTCCCCTAATGACGAGTTGCTTCTTGCAGCTCAGATGTCTCTCTGTGATGGTCATGGTGGGTAGTTTGTTGCCCAGTTCTCTCTTTCCACCCCTTTACTGTTTTTTTGCCTGTTTGTGGGAGTTGCGTGTGTTTGGTGCCTAGTGGTGTTTGTGAGTGGGGGTGCTTCAAAGGCATTGCTTCTTTATACTTATCCCTTGCTACATCTGTGGTTGGCTTGTCAGGATTGGTGCTGGGCTTTGGTGCTTGGGCAGTTTTTCCTTTGTTGGCTCTACTTGGTTGGGTTCATTTTTATGGGATGTTTTTGTTTCCCTGTTCACTGGTGCTTCTTCTCTCTTCCTGCCTTCTCGACTTCTTGTTGAGGTGGATATCTCTCCTTTTGAGGCAGAGGTGATGTTTGAGAGTGTGGTCAAGGGTTTTTTGCTCTAGTTGCTCTCTCTCCTTTTGCTTTCTTCTATCGAGGTGGAGAACCCCTCTTGCAAGGTGGAGTTGGTGTGTGTTGCTGGAGTTGGGAATCATTGTTTGGGGGCTTCAGAGGCCAGTCTTATTGCCTTTGTTAAGATGGTTCTCAAGGTTAGTGATGGGCTTTGGTGTCCTCATCAAGATTTGATGGTGTTGTTGCATGGTTATGGTTGCTACCCTGTGTTAAGCTTGGCTCTCCTTTCTCCTATTGAGGTGGAGAATGAGAGTATTGATGGGTGTTGTTGCTGCCCTAGTTTCAGTTGTTCCTTTCTAGCATCTCATTTTGAGGTGGTTTTCCTATTGAGGTGGAAAATTTTACTGTTGGAAAGGTTTGGAGATGGTTTTGTTGGGTTTACTGATTAGGTGATGTTGTTGTTGGAGCATCTGTTTGGGTTGTGTTGTCTCATGTTCTCCCGAACTTCACATTCAGTTTCTCCTATTGAGGTGGAGAACCCTCCTATCGAGGTGGAGTTGGTTTGCACTGATGGAGTTGGGAATAGCTATTTGGGGGCTTTGGAGGTCAACCTTATTTCCTGTGTTAAGATGGTTCTCAAGGTTAGTGATGGGATTTGGTTTCCTCATCAAGATTTGATGGTGTTGCTGCATGGGTGTGGTTGCTTCCCTACTTTTAGTTTGGATCTCCTTATTCCTTTTGAGGTGGAGAATGAGAGTAGTGATGGGAGCTATTGCTACCCTGTTTTCAGTCGTCCCTTTCTAGTGTCTCATTTTGAGGTGGTTTTCCTATTGAGGTAGAAAATGTTATTGTTGGAAAGGTTTGAAGAAGGTTTTGTTGAGTTTGCTGATAGGGAGATGGTGCTGCCTTTTCTTAGTCTGGTCCTCCTTGCTTTTGTTGGGATTCTGTTAGGCTTAGTTTTGAGTAGAAGTTATACTGCAGTCCGACTACTGCAGGTGGTTTGTGGCCTGGTTGTTTTAGGCAAGTCTTTTGGTGGGAATCTGTTAGGCTCAATTTTGAGCAGAAGTTCTATTACAGTCTAACTACTATAGGTGGTTTGTGGCTTGGTTTTTTCAGGAAAGTCGTTTGGGCTTGTTGATTTGGTGACAGGAACGGGTTGTTAGTCTGTCTTTGACTTATGACTGTTGTTGGTTTTGAGTGTTCTATCATGTCTGGTTATCTAATGACCAGGTGTTGTTGGTGTTTCTGTTGTATACTGCAATGCTTTTGCTGGTGCTATTTTTTTGTTGTGTTGGAAAAGTTTGAGACTTTTCTATTTGGAAGTGTCCTTCTCCTATCTCTGTAAAAGGTTCTTGGTCCTTTGAAAACCTTGCTTACCTTATAAAAAATATAGTGTGATTAAGGGCAGTAATTCATTTAAAAGCTACAATGGTAGAATATGGAAAAAATATATAGGCAACAATGATTAAGGGAAGAGGACCACTTTTAGGAGAGATGTGACAAGGCAATGTTTCCAACAAGTAGTCTTAACTTATCACAAATAGTAATAAAGTCTTAAAAAGGAAGCAACGATTAGTTGAAGCAATCCATCCTTAACAAAGGGCATCTCTTTTAAAGAGACCTGCCCTATCACATGGGTATATGTTAAGGTGAAATCATTTTGAAGAAGGAAAGATTATAATGAAAGTAAGAGCAGATGGAAAAGAAAGTAAGGAGTAGAAATAATAGGTGACTTAAGCAGAGATAGAGGGAACAACAAAGAAATATAGAAAGAGTATCTCTTGAGTGTAGCATCAGAATATGATATACGTGGATTTAGCTGAAGAAATATGTGGGAACTTGGAGAGTTGGTTCAAGAATAGATAAATGAAGATAAATGATAAATCAATGAGGGAAGTAAGTACATATATAAATTCATATAAAGTGATTAAGTATGGAATATATATATATATATATGAATGATTAGGCAATAATGATGCTTGCAACAATTATTGAGCCTTATGAGTAATTATGATGCTTTAATATAATTATGGATAATAGGTTCTTATTCATTTGATCTACATGAACGATATCCTCTAAGTGTTAAGAACAAATCGATTATTAAAAAATAAAAGATATTTTGCACACTAGTCAATCGAATCATCCATAAAGGGATATTGTCTGAAAATAAGGTTATCAAATATCCTTCGAAACATATTTATAATTCTAGCATAATAATATCACAGTCATTAACATCACATGGGTAGGTCTGTGTTAGTAGATTGTGGTATGCTCTATCATAATTATTGAATGCAAAATATATATTATGTTATTGATATTTATTATTCTTGTTGTATACCAATTATACATTTTGTTATTGATATTTATTATGCTTATGGTATGCTCCATCATAATTATTGTATGCAATTGTATATTTATATTTATTATTCTTATGTTATTATCTGTTATAATTAATGTATGCAATTATATATATTTTGTTATTTATATTTATTATTCTCATCAAATAACCATGGGAGGAGCTGGGGAGAAAATACTAGTAGGTTGATCAGATACTAGATGTCCTCCTAGGTACGTCACTCCTTAATGGATGTCTAAGTGTGCCACTTGGGGCCAAGGGAGTGATATCCTCTCTTGGTCTTAGGAGAGGGTTTCTACAGGTTGCCTATGGTAAGCTCTTCTCCCCAACCTCCACATGGATTGGTGGTTGAGATAAAATTAAGAAAGTTGCAGCCATAAGAGGAATGGATAAGGTAGCAAGGGTAGGGAATGCAGATACAAGTTATCCACCAAGTAGACCACCCCATGTGGGATGTCTAAGTGTGCCTCTTAAGGGCCAAGAGGGATGGTATATCCACTCTTGGGCTTGGTGTGATAGATTTGGGTGGACCTATCATGCTTCTCATCCACTTTCTCTTATGATCCAACTCCTAATGCGAATTATTAATATTATGGGGTTTACAAATATTATCTAACATGATTGTGGACCTAAACCACAATTTATCTGGCTCAAAGCATTTAATTGATAAGTTTTAATCCTAACTGCATTAACTTGTGTTTCTAGGGAAAGAATTAGGATTAGCCCAAAAAGGGGACATACAAAGCACCATTCACATCAAAACGCACTCACAAGAAAAATATAAACACTTATATAAATGAGTAAATTCACCTTGGATTAGTTCAAAGTACCTAGGTGTAAGGGAGAAATCTCCCACATCCATGCAAGCCACTAATTTCAATTTGTATGCCTACCAACTAGCTTGTACCATTATCTAAATGTTAATACTTATTTTTCAAGAAACATGATGAAATGGTCAAAATTAATCTTGTAAGCAGAGGATCCTCATTGGATCTAAAACTTGATACAAAAAGGGATGAAAAAGCATCATTTTATACTAAAAAACTTACACACTTGCAATAATTTTTGGCTTGCAATTGATTTTAGAATGATACACAGGTCTTTAGACTTCACCCATGTATACCTTTTCTATAGGTGGCATGGAAATAGTCATGCTTTTATTTAATTTCATCAATGACCATATTAGACTTGTTAATTCAAAAAATATTATCATACCTTTTTTCCATGTCAACAAACCACATTCATTATTATCTCAAGCTATATAATACACTTAATTAGTTGTGCCTTGTAGATGTGGATATTAGAAAACAATAATTTAGGTGAATGAAATGGATATCAGAAGCCACATATCTATAACTTGTCAATTCTTAGAACTCAAGCCTCTTAGATTCAAGAGTGGAAAAGTTCCATGATAAAAATCATTTATATTCCTATATATGCTATCATCATAGACTAGAAGTCATCAAGACTATTACCACACAATACATTGTATTAGACTCCATGTAATCACCCATGAGCTTCATGATAGTCCAAGATTAATGACCCAATGTTGGGAATTAAGGTACCTCAACCTTGGCAATTCTTGAGTATTTATTAATTATTAATTATTTATATTTTATATTATTTGATAATGTGCTCCACCAAAATAGGGCATAGGATTTTGAGTTGGAATCATATTCTACCACATTGAGTACTTTTTAGATTGTTTTATAATATATTTAAAATTCTTATCTATGACTAATTTTGGATGCCTTCCTTTGTGGGATCCTATGACAACTTATGATTAAATCTTAGGACATGTAAAATCTAAGAATATTTTGAATAATTGTGATAGGATTTATTATTTTTCATGATGTTCCTATTTTGAGATGGAGAATAATAAAAAGTTGGGTGGATATTTTTAATCAGTTATGATAGGTGTAAGAGCATAACATAATATGCAATTTTTAGAAGATAATGAGAATCTTCAAGGTAGCATTGGAAAATGGGTCAAATTTTTTTGCTATCTTTACTAGGGTTTTAACAGATGATATTGAAAATAAAAAATAGTTTCCAACTTGTTCATGTCTATGTATATATTGAGTACTTAAGGAATTGCATGTATGCTGAATTTGAAAGTATTGAATGTGGTCAAAATTATCCTAAATTGTATGTTGGAAAACTCTTGTGAAGACTTTTTTTGCACTTGTGTATTGTAATCTAATTTCAAGTTTGAATAATACATTGAGCAAGTTTTGGAGTGTGGTTTTTTTCTCCCAAAATAGTTTTCTCCATGTAAACACTAGTGCAATGTGTTCTATTATTTTTGTTTCTAATTTATATGTGTTTCTCCCTTTTATTTTTGTTTCTAATTTATATGTGTTTCTCCCTTTTTTATAATTATTTTAGATCATATTTGAAAATTTTCTATACACTTCTCTCAATATTAGCATAGGAAGCTAATTTTTCTACCCCAAGTGTTTCCTTACATGTGGTATCATAATCCAATCACTTTTGGTTTTAGTAGCTGGACTGAGTTTTTTAAGCTAATCCATATTTGAGTGTGAGCTTATGTAGGATAACACACTTTTATGATCTTATTGTAGGAAATATAGATGGAAAGCACATCAAGGAGGATTGAGGTTGAATTTCTTTTAGGTATAAAATTTGAGTTGTAGAAGATGAAAGTGGAAGACCTATTGGTTGATCATGATCTATGGGGTGTCATTCATGAGCGTGATAATAGACCTATAAATGCATTTGTAGCAACTCAATATGACATTATGGACTAAAAAGAAAATGATCATAATATTATGTCTTTTAGATTATATTTTGATTAATATCCATGAAGAATCTACTAAAAAGAGATTCACAAAAAATAGGTGAAATCTATCAAGAAAAGTCCTTGGTTAACAAGTTATTTTTGTGGAAGAAATCATATTCATTTAGAATGAAAGAAGGTGGTAAAATTGTAAACTACCTAAATACTCTCAATATTTTGGTGGCTCAATTGAATTTAGATTGTGTGAAGATGGATGAGGAAGAAATATGTCAAAATTGGTTTTGTTCTTTGCCTAATTCATAAGACAGTCTCATAAAGGCCATTGGATGTACTTTTATTACATTAAAGGTTGAATATGTTGTTGGTTTTTTTACTTTTTGAAGAAATAAGAAGGAAATTTTTTATTAGTACTAAGGACACCTTGAATTATGATGGTCTATTAAAGAAAGAGGTAAGAAGAATAATCATTAGTGAGAAAAGTCAAGATCTAGGTCCAAGAGGGGATCAAAGTCTCTTGGAAATTCCAAAGTGATATGTTGAAATTATGGAAAATTCAGTCATCTCTAAAGGTAATGTAAAGAGAAGAAAAAGAAAAAGAAAAATAAATTTGACTGTGTTTCTAAATTTGAAAAGGAGGATGATGATGCATCAATTGTAGCTTTAGCAATGCATGCAAGTGAATTCTTGGCTAAGTGACTTAGGTACATCTTTTCATGTGACCTCTTGTAGAGAGTGGTTTTCTCAATATTATGAAGAATTTGATGAAGGAAAGGTTTACATTGGTGGTGATTCTCATTTGAAAATTATTGGTCATGGTAGAGTACAAATCAAATTTACTGATTATAGAGTTAAGAGAATTAGTAGTTTTTTGCATATCCCTATGTTAGCATGAAATATTTTATTTGTAAGAAAAATAATATATGTGGGCATGTAAATTTCCTTTTTGATACAAGATGCAAAATGGGTAGAGGTGCTATAGTGATTTCTAGAGGTGTTAGGTTGGACGCTTTATCTCAACTTGATGCATGCATGGTTTAGTGTAATAGTACTTTTATTAAGGTTGGTTATTCATCTCTTCCATTAGATATAAACCAATGATATCATCTTTAATAAATTGTCATTCTTTTTGGGTACCTAAGGTTTTTCTTTCTAAAAAATCCAAGTTAGCAACTAAAAAGAATTGATGTTATGGCACTAGATATTAGGCCACAATGGAGAGAAGGATCTACAAACTATAAAAAATTAAAAACCTTATTGAAGGTTTGTAAAATTGTAATCTTGAGTTTAATTTATATGAACATTGCATGTATAGTAAAAAATGTTTTAAATTTTATTCATTTTCTCATAATTATTCTAGGATTTTAGATCTTATTCATTTGTATGTGTGGGCATGTTGGTGTTCCTTCAATTGAAATCTATTTACTATGTTTCAATGGTAGCTTCCTCCTAAGCCAAAGAAAATTGAATAAAAAGCCCAAGTGAGACCAAAATTTGAGGAGAGCTCTTCAAGATCTTAATCTTTAGAAAAGGAGGTAGAATCTCCAATTCAACTTGTCCAAAGATCAACTAGGAAAAGATAACCACCATAAAGGTATTCCCCTAGCGATTCTAGATGTATATTTTCCTTAAATACTAATATTGTTGAACCTAGAAGTGTATAAGAGGCTTTAGGTATGCATTTAATGTAGAGTATTGAAAAATAGTCATAGATGAAGAAATGGATACACTTAACATAAATGACACTTGGGACTTGGTACCTTTTCCTAAAGGATGTGGACAAGTTGATTGTAAATGGGTATTCAAGAAGAAACTAGGTTCTAAAGGTAATGTTGAAAAGTACAAGGCACAATTAGTTGTGAAAGGTTACTCCCAAGTTGAGGGGGTGGATTATGGTAAGATATTTTCTTTTGTTGTAAAAAGTTCATCCATTAGATTCTTGATTTCTATTGTTACAACTATTATCTAGAGATAGAACACATGGATATGAAAAATAATTTCCTTCATGATGATTTGGAGGAAGAAATCTATCTTACACAACTAAAGAACTTCACGGTGAAAGATAAAAATGTTGGTCAATAAATTAAATAAATATTTGTATAACCTAAAGAAGTATTTGAGGATTTGGAACTAGGAATTTGATACATTTGAGAATTCTAAATTGGATCATTTTGTTTATTATAAATCTAGTGGTGATCATTTCCTAATTATTGTATTATATGTTGACAATATGTTGTACATTAGAAAAGAGATAACTGATTTCAAAACTAAAGTCTCAATTTGCAACTAGATTTGAAATGAACTACTTAGGTGTAAAAATAAACATTCTTGGTATGGATCTATGAAAAGAGATAGAGAAATGATAAAGCCATGGCTTGGCTAGAGTAAGCATGTGAATTTAATAAATTGTAAAGATTTAATATGCACAATTCTAGAATAGTTGTGTTCCTATTACTTTGGGGATAAAATTATCTATTACACAATGTCCTACTTCTCCATTAGAGATAGAATGCATGAGAAGGGTATCTTATCATAGTGTAGTTGGAAGTTTAAGGAATGTTATAGTCTATACTAGACTAGACATCACCTAAGCAATGAGAGTTCTTAACAAGTTTATATGTCTAATCCTAGATGGATTTATTGGGATAAATTTAAAAGAGTTTAGATATTTTTTGGTTATCTCATAGTATTCCTTGTGTTACTATGGTAATTTTATAGATGAGAATTCCTTGGATATTTTTTGTTATGTGGAATCAGATTGGGTTGGAGATGTCAATAGTAGAAGATCCATCTAGGCATATTTGTTTGCTTTAAATTGTGGTACAATAAATTGGATGAGCAAGTGAAAATATTGTAAGGAATCCATTTAGTTAAAAATATTGTATTCATATGTTGTGTTGAATCAAGGTACAATTACTTTTTATTGTCACAATTAGAGTACAATATGTTTAGTGAATAATTGAACCTTTCATACAAGGACTGGAAGCACATAGAAGTGTAGTACCATTCTATTAGATATAGTCAAAGATGGAACAATAAAACTAGAAAAAGTTAAAACCTTGACAAATGTTACAAATTATTTAACCAATATTGTGAGCATAGAGAATTCTATGGGCCTCTTGGTTCCTTGTAGTTAGATTCAATTGACAATAATTTTCCCTTTTGGTTCTTGCAAGGTATTCAACAATATTGATGGCGTTGGGAATTAAGTTCTCTCAAACTTCACTATACTTGAGTTTATTTATTAATTAATATTTTTTATATTTAATATTATTTAATAATATGCTCTACCAATATGGGGCATGGGATTTTGAGTTGACATCATATGCCACATGTTGATACTTTATGGAGTGTTGAAATGTTTACTTAAAATTCCTATCTATAGTAGATTTGGGATTCTTAACTTCGTGGGATCTTGTGACAACTCATGATAAAATATTATTATGTATAAGAACCAAAAATAGAGGGATGTTATTTTGAAATCTTGACTAGCTATGTTAGGATTTATTATTTATCATGTAGTGTCTATTTTAATATGGAGAATAATAGCAAGTTTGGCACCCATGTTGGGTGGATATTTTTAGTTAGTTATGACAACTATAATAGTGTAAGAGAATATGTTTTTTAGAAGATAATGGAAATATCCAAGGTGGCATTGCAAAATGGGTCAAACCTTGGCACCATCTTTGTGGGGGTTTTAACACACAATGTATTGAAAACCAAAAGTGGTTTCTATATTGTTTTTTTTTTTATATATTGGATACTTGAGGAGTTGTCTATATGTTGAACTTATAGGAACTATAATGCTTCCAAAGTTGATCCTAAATTTTATGTTAATGAAACTCTTGTGAAAACTTATTTTACAAGTGTGTTGTAATCTTCTTCCAAATTTGAATAACACATTGATTAGGTTTTGGAGTGACTTTTTCTCTCTAAAGGGTCTTCCCCGTGTAAAAATTGGTGTAATGTGTTATATTATCCATGATATGAATTTATGCGTATTTCTATATTTTCTATAACTATTTCAGATCATATTTGAAAGTTTTATGTACACTTATCCTCTAAATATTAGCATAGGAAGTTGATTCCTCTACTCTTTGCTTCCTTACTCTTGAGAATTGGGGTATATCCAATTGTTTAGTAAACAAATTTCTTGAAAAAGTAATTATTCATTAAATCAACTCAATCCACTCATGAATTTCCACTACACATAGTTAACACTCAAAATTCAATACCATATTAGCTTAAAAGATAATGAACATAAGATTAGATTAAACTAGAATACATAAGGAAAATGGGTCTAAAAAGGTTGACTTACATAAGTCTCCTCCCTCATATGTAGGGAATGAATTAACTATGGTATAGTACATGATTAGTTTTGCAGGTCATGAAGTGATGATAACCATAACACGGGGTCAAGTGCAAGAAGTTGTGTCCACTTTTAGTGGAACTGTCGAACATGGAAAAATATTGATAGAAATGGGTACATGTTTTATAAAAATGGGTACCCATTTATGATCAAAAACCATTTAGGATCGAACTCCCGAACCTAAATTCATACCTGTATGAAATGGGTACCCATTTTAGAATAGGTACGTGTTTCATTTTAAAATGGGTGCCTATTTTTAATTGCATCATATTAGATCACTCCTTTTTAGAATGGATACACATTTTGGAGCATGTACACATTTCATAAAATTTGAAATTTGAAACCCATGGATTTTATTTTGTTTTATGCTTGGAAACCCAACCCTTAGCCACAGACCTACAAGGACAATGCCATGAAAATAACAAGAGAAATTTTGACTTTAGCAATATGGCAGATAACTTTTTTTCAAAATTGTTTGATGAAATTAAAGCCCATTGTAGATGATGATGTATAGTTTTAAACATTTATTTTTTTAAATAATTGGACTTATTTATCTATTTATTAATTAATTTATGAATAAATTGGTCCATAAACTTGGAATTTCGAGTATTAGTATATTTTAATAACTTTTAATTTTTAAAGTTTTAAAAAATATATGTCACCAATCTAGACATCATTCTTTATAAAATGAAAACTATCATTTTATGATTAGTTTAGCTCAAATTATGTTTTTCGTACATGAGGGGTTTTAAAAAATAGAAATTAGGGCCAATAGAAAATTATTAAAATATATATATTTGGAAAAATTATAAAATCATATCCTAATAAAACTTCACTATAATACACATCTTTCCCAAAAAGGAATTAAAAAAAATCTTCTATTTAGGTCAAATTATGCTTTTTGTACATGTGCATGTTATGGCCCTAAAAAAGTGACTTTTAAAAAGTGATTTTTGCACATCCTATGCAAAATTAACTTGCATCATATGGATATTAGAATAATTTATATAATTGAAAATTAGACTAAAAATTATACATTTCATATTACTAAAATTTCTTAAGATTATATGTGTAAGTACTTCAATTTTTTACTCCAAGTATGAAAATATTTTATTTTCAAGAAAAAAATTCCATTTTTTGGCCAAAAAGTGGACCCAACTTATTGCACTTACTCACAACACACCTTAGATATGAACTTGAGCTTGTTTCTTAGAAAATAAAGGCCATTTATCCAGTATGAGATATCCTAAGTTTGTGTCAAGCTATGCAGAAAGATAATATTTCAAGTCCATAATTATATACTTATTATTAATATAGAATAACATATCTTCCACATACAAAGTGCTAACAAAGAAATAATCGGGGTGAGTACACTAAATTGGGGGACTAAAAAGATACCATTTTATTGAAGAAAAAATTACACATTATATTAATTTTAATATAACATGCTTATTCTATACAAGTTGCAATGAAGAAAAAAATCATAGAGAGATAGATCTTGAGTTAGAGAAAAGGTGAGATAAAGAGATGGGGCTAGAGTGGTGGAGATATATAGATAGAGATAGAGAAGAAGCGATGGAGAGAGGAAGAGATAGATAGAGAGGGGGGATAAAAAGAGGGGACATAGAGAGATAAATATATGTGTGTGTCTGTATGTATGGAAATAGAGATAGAGAGAGAGAGAGAGAGATAAATATAGAGAGAGCGACAAAGAGATATATAGACAATAGAGATATAAAGAATGAGGGAGATAGATAGAGGGGGAGAGAAAAGAAAGGATAAATAGAGAGTAAGAGAGATACCTAGAGAGAGGGAGATATAAAAATATAGAGTTAGGGAGAGGGAGAGAGGGAGAGAGGGGGGAGAAAAAGAGGGAGGGAGAGGGGGGAGAGGGGGAGATAAAGAGGGAGGGATAGAGGGAGAGATAAATATAGTGAGGGGATATGGATTGGGGGAGAGATAAAGGAGATAGATAGAGATATAGAGAGGGGTGAGAGGGATTGAGATGGAGGGAGAGGTAGCAAGGAGATAGAGAGATATAGAGAGGGGAGAGATGTAAACAAATAAAGAGAGAGAAAAAGAGAGAGGATAGAATTGGTGTGAATAAAGTTTTCTTACATAACTAGTTCACCTAGTAGGTCCTATTCACATGTTAATTTTACCTAGGTCCTAAGAATTTTTCTAGAAGTCTTAGGTGACATGTGATCTTATCATGTTATTAATACTTGTTTCCTAGGTGATTTAATATTTTATGAGTTAGTTGTCTCATGACATAGGATTAATACTCTTGTCATGATCTTATCTAATTATATGTCTCATCTTTGATATATAACCAAGGGTCTCTCATACATTGAGTATTCATATCCATATTATATTTACATTGTTGATAGGAATACAATTTATTCTTTTCATATTGATCTTCTCTCTTTGTGCTTTCCATTTGGCCTCTAGATCTTGGGTGGTTATATCCATATCCAACTCTTACACAGTATTAGATCAAGTTGGGTGCCTTTGGTTAGTCATTTTGGAGAGACCTCGGTAGATCTTGAAAATTTGAGTGTTCTCTTCTCTTGCATCGAATGATGATCTAGAGAGTTAGAAAAACTTGATAGAAATATCAGATTCTAGGGGGTTCCTCTTTGTATCTTTGAATTGTAGGTTTGTTTTGGAGCTTGTTGGTGCAAATTGGAGTTCACCATTGAGTTTAGGGTGTTTGAGAAAGTAATTTTTACCTTTTTTATCTAAATCAGACATATGAGGCTAGATCTAGAAGGATTTAAAGATGAAGAGTGGTTTCCATATCTAGGAGGTAGCTACAATTTTGGAGATTTTTGGGTCAAATTTGAGGAGAATTTTGGTTACTTGAACTTGAGTGTTCTCACATGTGATCTAGTTCTTGAGCCTTTCATTTTATCTCCTCCATTTTTTGTCATAATTGATGATGCTTGTGTTGCTGCAAATATGGCATATTGTGATTCAGTGCAGTAGAATATTCATTGTCTTTCATATATGGCTACTTGGGATGACTTCTTGACAGGTATTTCATTTTTTTTTTCAGATTTTGATATTGCATATACGGGAGACACCATTGATTGCATTCATCTTCTCTTTTATGGAGATGATTCTTCTTTAGTTTTTGTGAGGGAACAACCCTCTTGTTCATTCTCTACATGATCATTCTTTCCAATTTTACATGAGAGCATGGATACTTTTGACCAACATTTGGAGGAGGATTTTTTTTCTTCAACGGAGATAACTTTGTCTTTGGATTATGTTCTACAATAAGCTCTACTAGATTCTCAATTTTCCTCTTCAACAGTGTAGCCTATAATGCTTGTTTGGAGTGTGTCATCTTTTAGAATCAACATGGAGACACTTGAGCATAATTCAATGACATCACACATCATTTTTCTTCTCTCATCTTCCTTTTAGGAATGGGAAGAACTCTTGCATACATTCTTTGTTTTGTTTCTTCCTAAGGGGAGGAATGTTTTTCGACAGTCTTGGATCATCTTCAACATTCATTGTCGGGAATCTACTATAATTGTAGGAGGCACTAGATTGAGGGGGTTGGATGGTCTCTCTTATTCTCTCTTATGGGGGGAATTTTTACTCATATGAGTTTTTCCTTCTCATTTTTCATTGAGATAATTTTTTATTTTCATCTCTCTTTTGGGGAGGAGTTTTGTCCCATTGGGTTTTATCCTTTTCTTCATTTGTGAGAGATTATACTTGTACATGATTATGTAGCATGGCCTAGTAGTCAGGGCCCATCTTTGCATCATCTACATAATACTCTACTCCCTAAGATGCACTTAAGGGGGGTGTTGGCTTGAATAAGGTTTCTTACCGAACTAGTTCACCTAGTAGGTCTTATTCACATGTTAAGTTTAATTAGGTCCTAGGAATCTTTCTAGAAGTCTTAGGTTTCATGTGATCTTATGATTTCATTTAATACTTGTTTCCTAGGTCATTTAATATATTTGATGAGTTAGTTGTCTCATGACATAGAATTACGACACTTATCATGATCTTTTCCAATCTTATTTCTCACTTTGGCTATATAACCAAGGGTCTCTCATGCATTGAATATTCATATTCTATTTGCATTATTGATAGGAATGCAATTTATTCTTTTCACATTGATCCTCTCTCTTTGTGCTTTCCATTTGGCCTCTAGATCTTGGGTTCCTATATCCATAGCCAACTCTTACATAGTCTATAGAAGGGGGATTCACTACTCTTAAGTCTTAAAACACAGAAGAACCTAGAGGGAGTGAAATACCCTTTAATACCTTAGAATACCTAATAAGTTTAATTGAGAAGATCAAGATGAAAGAGATTGGAATAAACATATCAAAATTAGAGCTTTAGGAATGATTAGAGGTGAACAAATTTGGGGACCAAAAGAGAAAATCACTAAGGTTTCTAAGATAGAGGGAGAAGCTCTCGACCAAAGGATGGGAGTGCATGGGAGTGGGACTTCAACATGGCATGTTGTAGTCCTAGGGATTGTTGGTACATTTTTGTCATTGATGTCAAATGGGGATCAAGTGTGAGATGGAATTGACCCTGCATGAAGGAGAATCAACATTGATGTCAAAAGGGGATCAGGGGAGAGATGGAGTGATGGCTACAAATTTTACTAAACTCCCCCAACACTCTAAAGAAAAATTTGATCTTAGATTTGACATGGGCTTTATGAGAGCAACTCAGAGATGTGTTTTACAGGGCCAAAGGTTGAAGGCTATGCTCTTAAAAGGGTTACTTGTGCTTTCAGCTAGGATTAGGGTTTGTTGGTTAAAACCTAGGCATATACAGTCATGGCATGAGAACAATGGTTCTAATTTGATGGTGACTTGTGTTTGACAGTTGCAGGTAGCTTAAGTGATAACTTAAGCCTATTACGTCATGTGGGAAATCGACCCCTTCACCTAGCATTTACCGAAAATTGAGTAGATATTTATGACATTTAGTTTTTCCCAAGTATCATGAAAATATTTCTTCTTGATGGGATCAATGGTGTTGGTTGATACTGCAAGATCTAACGGTCTCCTCGCCAGCCCGTTGTGTCTGTGGTGGGTGTTGGCTAAATCCCACGGGGACAAAGGGACTAGTGGAAAGTAATCCACAGTAGAATATGGGACCTACGGTGGCAACATATGAAGTTATTGGTACATGATGTCATCTTGGATGGTTGGAAGAATGAGGTTGATCCACGACTGTGATCCTATCAAGGTGGAAAATCCAACGGTGCTCGCTAGCTCATGGAGCATGTGGGGGACCCATTCATACACAATGGGGGAGCAAGGAGTGATGGAGATCAAATGAAGTTGATCGAATGATGCACAGTGGTGATAGACTAAACCTTGGTAGATCCTATGATATGTGGAATCATTGCTTCACATCGTTGTTGTGAAGCGAAGCAGTTGGAAGTGGTTGGACAATAAGCGATAGAGTGGTGTCACTTGGCACAAGCCTGCCAGCCCACGAAGATCTTGTGGGCTCATTGTCAGTGCTAATGGGATAGCAGGGGATGATACAGATTGATTGGTAGCTAATCCAACGGTGACTGCTACATCAAGGAAATAGAGGCAAATTTTCTTGAAGAAAATTATCAACAGAAGAGACTGAAAGGATTTTTTATCAGATGGTTATGTTTTAAAGTCACAACGATGAGTGAAGAATGTAGGATTGTGGTGCGAAGGGAGAAGATTGACAACCCAGATTTGAGCGAGGTGATCACAAACGACTAACTACGTGTAAACAGGGTTTCACCTACAAATTGACCTAGAGATAAAAAATAATTAGGCTACCTACTTCAACGATAAGTGTAATATGATTGTATGCATAAAATAGTGATACATATGGGCATAGATACATAAATCAAGATCAGATCACAAGATCATAAGAGTGCATTAACTACAAATCTGATCTTAGGGTTTGGTATGATGGAAAGAAGGAGAATTCTCTGCACCAGGAATTAATGTTGTGCGACTCAATGCAGTTGGAGGATAGTGAAGAAGATACTCACCTTAACAAAAGATACGATGATAGCATAAGATCCCGAGGCAATTACGATTGATGTACACTACACACAAAAAAATGTTGAGTGTGTCGAAGAGGAGTGTGGTTCTGAGATCTTGAATTAATATACACAAAAATAGAAAAAGAGAGTTGCAGAAGAGTACATGAGTGCATTGATGCAGACAAAGAATTCACTAAAGAAAAAGGAAAGGAATAGAGTTGAAGTTGTGGGGTGCAAAGCAATGAAAAAAGTTGTTGTGACAACAACAAAGAGTTAAGTAGTTACAAAGTTAGTTGTAACATTGATAAGAGTTCCTTAGGAAGAAATTGTAATCATCTCATAAGTTGTAAATCTGATTGGTTGGTGCCATCAGATAATTGAGTTAGTGCTCAATTCAAGGGATAGGTGTCTCCTTAGGGTTGGTTCCCTTAAAATTGTAATAAAGGATTTCATTGTGAGGCTGGATTATGACTATAGCTCCTAGCAACATTTTCTCATTGTGGTTTTTCCTACCTTGGGATTTCCACGTATATCTATTGTTATGTGTTGATTTTTTTATGTGCATGTGTTTTCCATATCTTTAGTTTTAATCTACACATATAGCTTCAAGTGTTGTGACTGTTCTTTAGAAAAGAAGGCTAAAATTTTAGTATCTATTGATTCACCCCCCCTCTCAGTAGAGTGTTGTGTTCCAAAAATTAGTATCAGAGCAAGGTTCCCTAGGAGAGGCTTAATCAACTCAGGTAGATCCTTGAATTTGTGCAAAAATGGCCAATCAAGAAAGCTCATCCTCAACTAAGCCACCTAAGTTTGATGGAATAGATTATGCTTATTGGAGCTCATTAATAAAAGGAGATTTGGGATCCTTGGGTTTTGATGTTTGGATGTTAGTGGTAATTAGATACACACCACCTATTGATACTGCAGTTAAAAAGGATTTTGAGAACAATGAAAAAGCATGGTTTGCTATCATGAATAGTCTATCTAGGTTTGTGCACAAAAAAATTATGTATTGTAAGAATGCACAGGATGTTCGGGATACATTAAAGAAGATTTATGAAGGAGAAGACAAGGTAAAGTTGGAAAAGATGTAAATATTGAAAGCTAGATTTGAAGGCCTAAAAATGTCAAATGAAGAAAATATTTTAGACTATCTTTTGAGAGTTAATGACCTTGTGAACTCCATTAAAGGATATGGAGAAGAATTGAAAGAGGATGTGGTTGTATTAAAATTTATTAGATTAATGACATACAAGTATGACTATAAGATCTCAGCTATAGAATAAGGGAGAGAAATAGGAAAACTAACTCTGAATGAGCTCCACGATATATTCACAGCCTATGAGGAGGATGAGAGATGAAGAGCCATCCAAGAAAGAAGCTGCTTTCAAGACTGTTAACAAGGAGAAGGATGTGCCTTCCAAGAAATACAAGGTAGAAATAATTCCATCCGAGGATGATGAGACTGATGAAGAAGAGGAAAAATTCATTAGGAATCTAAGAAGAGGGTCAGATAAATACAAAGGTAAACTACCCTTTAAATGTTTTGAATGTGGTAAAGTAGGTCATTTTACTGCTAAATGTCCCTACAATAAGAAAGGAAACTCTAAACAAGAGGTAGATGATAAAATGAAGAAACCCTACTATCCTAAGAGAAGAAATTTTCAAAAGAAAAATAAAAGTCTATACATCCAAGAAGATAGTGATGTATCAGACTGCAATAGCTCAGATGATGAACAAAATTGTGCCTTTGTTGCTAGAAACAATGAGTTTCTCTTCATGGCAAAAGAGCCCGAGGAGAAGAAAAATGAAAAGGCCGAAGAACCCCTTGAAGAAGGTCAAGATGAAGGAGTAGTTGAATTGGAAGGAGAATTCGTCTATGCCCTAGATGAGAGTGATGATATTAGAGATTATATTGAGAAGTTGAAAAAGGATAACAAGCAGCAAAAGAAACTTGCACAAAAAGAGTTTGACAAACTAAGGAACTTGAAGAATTTACCTAGAATGTGGTATATTTGAAGCTAAAACTAGAAGAAGCCAAGAGAGCAAGAGATGTGATTCAATTCAAGCTCAGTATGAAGCAGAAAGATGCATAAAGCTTGAGGAAGAAATTGTTGTTCTAAGAAGGGACTTGGCTAAGGAAAATGAACAAATAGAGAAAGGACTCAAGCTGAAAAGTGGGTCAAATATTTTAGATGAATTATTAAGCACCCAGAAGCCCACAAACAAATAAAAATTTGGCTTAGGTATGGAGAAAGGGAAAAGCTCCTTTGTTGATGCTTCTACAAAATTATATGAAATATTTAGAGCAGAAGGAAAGTCTAAACTTGTCAAGGAGGATAACTGCAAGGGGAGAGACTACAATGAGAAAACTACAGAGGTAGAGAAAACTAAAGAAGAAAAGAATCCTGTTGTAGACAAGAAGGATAACCAATCAGCTCCTATGCATAAGAGGAGAAAGAATCAATGTAAAGATTGATGAAAGTATAAAACACATCAAGTTTGATCAAGACAATTTTGATGATGAATCAGATTCTGAAGATAGTGTAGAAAATGATGAAAAAGAATCCAAGGAAGTAGATGTTGAGAAGACCCCTACAAAGTATGTTCAAAAGGATCATCTAGCATATCAAATAATTGGGGATAAAAATGGAGTTCAGACTAGAAGGATATTTGTAAAGAACAAAGAACAAGTAGTTTTTCCTCTCCTGTCATAAATTAAACCAAAGAGTTTTTTTGAAGCCAACAAAGATGAGAGCTAGATAGAAGCCATGGAAGAAGAGTTAAATCAAATTGAAAAGAATAAAACATGGGAATTAGTACCTAGGCCTTTGAGAAAAAATATGATTGGCACCAAATGAGTGTTTAGAAACAAGTTGAATGAAGATGGAGTTGTAATAAGAAACAAGGAAAGATTAGTGTGCAAGGGGTATGCACAAGTTGAAGGCATTGATTTTGAAGAGACATTTTCACTTGTGGAAAGACTAGAAGCAATCAAAATGCTTCTTGCATTTTTAGTCTACAAAGGATTTAAGGTGTATCAGATGGATGTCAAATCTGCATTATTGAATGGAAATTTAGAAGAGGAAGTTTACATAGAACAACTAGAAGGTTTTCAGCTATGAGAGGATGACAATTATGTGTGCAGATTGAGAAATGCCTTATATGGTCTAGAAAAAACACCTAGAGCATGGTATTCAAGATTAGACCAATATTTGCAGCAACATGGATTCAAAAAGGGATGTGTGGACAATAACCTGTATTTCAAATCTAAAAGTGAGCACATGATTATAGTTGTTGTTTATGTGGATGACATCATTTTTGGTGGTAGCAATGATAAAATGTGTAAAATATTTGCTACACACATGCAAGATGAATTTAAGATGTCAATGTTAGGGGAATTGTCATTTTTTTGTTGGTTTTTAAATTGTACAAACTAATAATTGGATATTCATATCTAAAACTAAGTATGCTAAGGAGATGCTCAAGAAATTTAGCATGGAAGATAGTAGACAAGTCAGTACCCATATGACAATTGGCTATAAGTTGAGTAAATCAAATGAATCACCTAACGAAAATCAGACATTGTATAGGTAAATGATTGGAATTTTGTTGTATTTAACTACATCAAGGCCAGATATTATGCAAGTAGTATGTTTAGTGGCAAAATTTTAGGTTGCATCGAGAGAGTCACATGTCAATGCAGTAAAAATAATTTTTAGATACATCAAGAGTATTGTTGACTATGGACTATGGTATCCCAAGAGCAAGGACTTCATTTTAACTTCATATACAGATGTCAATTGGGCATGAAGTGTGGATGATAGGAAAAGCACCAGTGGTGGAGCATTCTTCCTAGGAAACAAGCTAGTTTCTTGGATGAGTAAGAAGTAAGAATTAGTTACTCTATCCACTGCTGAAGCAGAGTATGTGGTAGCAGTAGCATGTTGTACTCAAGTCCTATGGATAAAGAAAACTCTTAAAGATATCAAGGTGGAGTACAAGGAACCTATCTCAATTCTTTGTGACAATTCAAGTTCCATAAACATATCAAAGAATCCAATGATGCACTCTAGGACAAAACACATATCCATTAAGTATCACTTCATAAGAGAGAAGGTTGCAGATAAGGAAGTCATCATGGAGTATGTTCCCACTAATGAACAGGTAGTTGACATTTTTACCAAGCCTCTTCCCAAGGAACAATTTGAATATCTAAGGAAAAAATTGGGAGTCATTGCTCCCACATTATATCACTAGTGTCTAGTGATGGGGCATGAGTCCATGGGGAGCTTCATTTGTATTTCATTCATCCTTGGAAACAAATAGGACACATCAAGTCAAGTATTAATGGTTTTACAAATTTCTAATGACTTGATGGTTACATAATCATGATTCCCAATTTCTCTTTGAACTTCTTGTCAAAGGGGGAGTAATGTGTTAGGGGAAGTCTGCCCTTTTCCATTGATGTCAAAGGGGGAGAATTATGATCAAATGCTCAATTGAATAGGATGAGCATGGTAGTCATGTGCATATCACATGCGAGATGTATTTCTGAAGTATGTCAAATTGGTACAAAGCTCAAGATGATATAGATATCAATTGATTTCAATTGGTATCAGACCATTTCAACCTATTGGTATGAGCATTTAGTTTTTCTATCAATGAAAAAGGGGGAGATTGTTGGCATATTGTTGTCATTGATGTCAAAAGGGGATCAGGTGTGAGATGGAACTGATCCTACATGAAGGAGAATCAACATTGATGTCAAAAGGGGATCAGGGGAGAGATGGAGTGATGGTTGCAAATGTTGCTAAACTCCCTCAACACTCTAAAGAAAAATACGATCTCAGATTTGACATGGTTTTTCTGAGAGCAACTTAGATATATGTTTTACAGGGCCAGAGGTTGAAGGCTATGGTCTGAAAAGGGTTACTTGTGCTTTCAACCAAGATTAGGTTTTGTTGGTTAAACCCTAGGCATATACAGTCATGGCATCAGAACAATAGTTCTAATTTGATGGTGACTTGTGTTTGATGGTTGCAAGTAGCTTAAGTGATAACTTAAGCCTATTACGTCATGTGGGGAACCGACCCCTTCACCTAGCATTTACTAAAAATTGAGTAGATATTTGTGGCATTTAATTTTTCCCAAGTCTCGTGCAAATATTTCTTCTTGACGAGATCAACAGTGTTAGTTGAGACTGCAAGATCTAATAGTTTCCTCGCTAGCTCGTTGTGTCTGTGGTGGGTCTCGGCTAAATCCTATAGGGACACAGGGATTGGTGGAAAGTAATCCATAATGGACAATGGGACCAATGGTGGCAACAAAAAAATTATTGGTACATGATGTCATCCTGGACGGTTGGCAGAATGAGGTTGATCAAAGACTATGATCTTACTGAGGTGGAAAATCTAACGGTGCTTGCTAACTCGTGGCACATGTGGTGGGACCCATTCATACCTAGTGGGGGAGCGATGAGTGATGGAGATCAAATGAAGTTGATCGAATGATGCACGGTGGTGATGAACTGAACCTTGGTAGATCCTACGACATGATGCGAAGCAGTTGGAAGTAGTTGGAAAATAAGCAATAGAGAGGTGTCACTTGGCACAAGCCCGCCAACCCACAAAGATCTTGTGGGACCGTTGTCAGTGCTAATAGGACAAGGGATGGTACAAATTGATCAGTAGCTAATCCAATAGTGACTACTACATCAAGGAATTAGAGGTGAATGTTCTTGAAGAACATTATCAACGAAGGAGATTGAAATGACCGTTTATCATATGGTTATGTTTTAAAGTCGCAATGATGAATGAAGAATGTATAATTGTGGCACGAAGGGAGAAGATCGATGGCCCAAATTTGAACAAGGTGATCATGAATGACTAACTACATGTAAACAAGGTTTTTCCTGCAAATCAACCTAGAGATGGAAATTAATTGGGCTACCTACTTCAATGACAAGTGTAATATGATTGGATGCATAAAACGATGGTATAAATGGGCATAGAGACAAAAATAAAGATTAGATCATAGGATCATAAGAGTGCATTAACTCCAAATCTGATCTTAAGGTTTGGTATGATGGAAAGGAAGGAGAATTCTCTACACCAGGAATTAATGTTTTGCGGCTCAATGTAGCCGGAGGACAGAGAAGAAGATACTCACCCTAATAGAAGATACGATGATAGAAGAATATCTTGAGGAAATTATGATTGATGTACACTACACAAAATAGATGTTGAGTGTGTTGAAGAGGAGTGTGGTTTTGAGCTCTTGAATTAATATACACAAAAATAGAAAAAAGAGAGTTGTGAAAGAGTACAATAGTGCATTGGCGAACAAAGAATGCACTAAAGAAAAAGGAAAGGAACATAGCTAAAGCTATGGGGTACAGAGTAGTGAACAGAGTTTCTATGACAACAACAAAGAGTTGAGCAGTTACAGAGTTAGCTGTAACATTGATAAGAGTTCCTTAGGAACAAATTGTGATCATGTCATAAGTTGTAAAGCTGATTGGTTGGTGCCATTAGATAACTGAGTTGGTGCTCAGTTCAGGGGATAGGTGTCTCCTTAGGGTTGGTTCCCTTAAAATTGTAGCAAAGGATTTCATTGTGAGGCTAGATTAGGATTGTAGCTCCTAGCAACATTTTCTCATCGTGGTTTTTCCCACCTTGGGTTTTCCACGTATATCTATTGTTATGTGTTGATTTTGTTTATGTGCATTTGCTTTCCATATCTTTAGTTTTAATCTATACATATAGATTTAAGTGTGTTATAACTAGAAAAATCTCACATTTTTACTGGCCTTCCCCCACCTATCTCACATATACCTTAGAAATTTTCCACATGTTAATTTCATGATCAATAAAAAATGCTGAAATTTGTGTGACAAGATCCATTTCACAACCCATGTTAACCAATGATTCCATTAATTTGGCCTTTGAAATATAAGAATCTCTTTGTTCATTGCTGAGCAAGAGCTTTGGAAACAGCTAGTCCTTATCAGGAAGATTATGTGCATGTCTTTCCGATCATCAAGTCATAGCCTTTCAATTTGAAAATTTTCTACATATCGAGAAGAGGTGAATCAAGTCACAATGATCAAAGACCCTAAAGATTACATGGGTGCATAATCAGTAAGACAATTCCCACCATTTCACCGATAAAATCTTATCAGCAAGAGCAAGGTAATCAAAGCAAAATTTTCAAATTATACCGAGCTCGTAAGTCACACTGACGGAAGCCTCGACAGGAAGAAATATATGTGCTTTCGCCAATGAAGTAGGAGAAAAAATGTATTGGGGAGACATGTATAATCAAAGTAAGTACCTTAGATCTCTCTGACCATGTGGGTTATGTCAATGAAAGATGTTTTCGGGGAAAGTCTCACCAACTCATCCCAATGAACAAAGTGGTAGAGGAAATGCAAAGGGGAGACCAAGATCATTGGAAAGGTGTTTTGTTCTCTCAGCGATAGTGCATGTCAGCTCGATGGTAACATGGAATGGTCACAATTTTTCAGAAAGACATTAGGCAATGGGTAAAAGGATTTCTAATGGTTCAGACCACCTTGACATCAGGAGAACTTCATAATTTTCTCCTTGAAATAATAAAAGTTGAAAAATAAGAGAAACGGAAGTTGTACAATATCGGTAAGAGTATTAGGTGGTCTTCCCAACTAAGAATGAGAATCTAAGGGACACTTCATATCGAAGGTACATTTAGTTATATCTTGGCGATTAGTTATGAATGTATAAACAAAGGTGGTGCCAAATAAAATGCACAATTCAATCTAAGATTAAAGGGGTTTCACTGATGCAACATTCTTGTTTTGCTCTGACATTTTGAAAGTTGAAAAACTTGTTGCATTCATTTCTAGTGGTGGAAATTAATAGCCGCACGAATGAACCTTATGTAAATTTTGATTGAAAAGAGAATGAACCAAAAGAATTTTCAGAAGTTGCAACGGGAAGGACGAGAGATCGAATGAAAGTCAAGGAATTCAGTGCGACCAGAAATACACAAGTAAGCAAATGAAGTTTCTTGTAATTGATAAATTATAGTTCAAATTTTCCACCTTAAAGAATTAAAATGGAAGGTTTATGTTTTGCAAAAATAAAGAGTAGGAAGCAACAAGGTGAAAGTAGCCAATCTAAAAGAAAAAAATAGAAAACGGAAATGGGGGTGGAACCCAAAACAAAAGAATGAAAATTGAACAAAGACCTCATTGATCAATTTCCTAGTTCAAGGACGAAAGCTAGAAGGTCTGCACAATTGAGGGCTGATGTAGAGAAGTTAGAAAACAAATGCAAACATATAGGTGATGTGTGGACTCCTATTAGGGGATATTAATTGTTCATGTTTCACTATTGTTAGAGAAGTAGATTTGAACCAGTCTGCAACCCTTGGAATTTCAATTTGGGAAAACTGGTTATTGCCAATGTCTTCATGAATGTAGAGCTCATAAAACTTCTAGCCACACATTATAATCTAGACCTTAAAGCTATTTACAACCTGCAAGGTGAACCTTTCATACATCTATCCAAGACTACACTTTGTGAAGTTTTCAACCTAGATAACACATGTGACCAACCTATTGTGCATGAGGATTTAGAGAAGGAGTATTGGAGAATGGATAGAACTTACAAGGGATGGAGATTACCATTGCACAAGCCTAGGAAAGATGGAGACTAGTTCCACTTGAAGATAATGATGGACCTCCCTTTCATGTTGATTTGTTTGAGCTCTACTTAAAACAAACTTACTTCTTGGTATGCCAACTAATGGGAACATAGGCCTATGAATTCATGTCTATAGGGCCAATGGTGATTGTTGTAGACATAAAATGCCACAATGCAAGACCTTTTGATTTTTCTTCACACATTTCCAGAGGGATTGACTCATGGCTAATGACCCTCAAGAATGCATTTCCCACACTGAACTTCAAACATTATTCCATTCTTATGCACATGATATTGTACTATGGATAGGAGTTAGGAATGTGGCTAGAGGAACTAGGAATTACACAATTTGATGAGGATCAACCACTACCAGTGCAATTGTGGACTGCTATTTGGGACAATAGGTTTATCAATTCCAGTTATGTTTATTTTGAAGAATATTTTTTCAAGATATTGTATAGGTTTTATAATCACCCCTGTGATTATTCATTGACTGATGAGATTAAAATATTTTTAAGGCCCAAGGATTCCAATGGACCACCAAATATAGGTCATAATTGGGGCGACTGGTATTGTTATATTGATTCAACCATGATCAGAGTGTATGGTTTTGAAGATACACCTTTCCTTTTACCAAAAATTGCACCAAATAGTATTTCATATCTAGAGATTGTCAGACAATTGAATTATTCCAATGTCATGAACTTGAGTGCCTATGAGAAATAGTCATTTATGCCTAGTATATTATGCCTTGGAGATTTCACTATGGTATCAAAGGAAGGATATGATCTTATTTTGGATAAGTTATCACATTTCAACATGAAAAAAGTTGCACCAAGGAAAGGATTTGATCTTGAGGGTTATATTAGTTTTGCAAGGAAAAAATAGAATCTAGGTGGATATGATCATATACCATATCCTCATGATGACATTATCAGAAACATGGAGGAAGAGGAGGTTGAATTGGAAATTGATAACTACAATAGAGAAATGGAGCAAAAAATAAAGGAGATACAAGAAGCATAAATGTTGTCCTTTGGAAGTGAGGAATCTTATGATGAGAGAACCCCAAGGCCAAATTGACAGGATTCCCAAACTGAGAATTGAAGAGTATCAACCTTCAAATAGAGAACAAGAAGTTGAGGAATCATCTGACACAGATACTAGGCAATTGGCCTATAAGTCCTTTGTTTCTGATGATCAGTTTATAAAGTTCCTGAATTTAGATATTTCTTGTACAAACAAAAAGGAAAAACAATAAGGGAATCCGTTGTGGACATCACACCTTGAAAATGGACGTGGAGAATGAGATGAAGAACATGACTCCAGAGAGAGGAAGAAAATTATTAGAGGAGTTTGGAGTGATGATTTTTCCTGGTTTATATTTTAATTATGCTCTTTTTTTTTATAGTTTTTTGCATAATAATGGTGCTAAGCATAAGCTCAGTCTAGAAGGGATGGAAAAAGTATACACTGGATCAAGATATATCCTTGATGAGGATTCTCTTATGATTTGGGCTCTGTATCCCCCACATAAGAAATTTGTGATTATTGATACTGAGAAGGAATTTGGTCATGTGATGACACTGAAAGTAGGAGAGAGTGATCCTATGGTCACAGCTGACATTGGCATAAATGTAGCCAAATAGCACAGATTCAAATGTTGATCAAGGAGCGAGATATGTACAAGTTGAATAGTGAGAGAATGATGAAAGAAAATGATTTTCTGAGAGACACAGTCAAGAACACATTCAAGGGATCCACTAAAATTTTAACTCAAGGAGAAGGTTCCCAATCAAAGGACAAAAGTGAGGAATCACAAATACACACTCAAGTGAGCAAGGCCAGATTTGACACACTTTATGTAGTATTCCAAAAGAGGCACACTAACCTGATGGTCTAGATGGACAAGTTCTGGGTGACTCAATCTAAAAATCACAATGTCATTCAAGAACATAAGAGGATAAATGATAGGCTTCAATAAAAACTCCAAGAAATACAAAAAAGAAGCACTTCTGATACTGGATCCATTACAATTGCTGAGGACACGGTAAGGAAACATCAAGACTATTATAAGGAACTCACAGTAGATGCCAAATAATTTATTGGTGCTTCAAAGGAAGGGGTGCCTGAACTATTTAGAGATGATGGAGAACTGAAGAGTTAGAGTGAATGGATGAAATATTGCCAAATAATACTACATGGAGCCTTGGAAGTAGCCAAAAATGAGGATTCAACACTAGAAAAGGCTTGTGAGAATTTGGAGAAGATGATCATCATGGAAATTGCTACAAGGAATGCTTTAGAGGATGCTGACACACACTTGAGTCAAGACTATTTAGATCATATAACACAAGTTCATTTATGGCTTATTAGAGCTTAATTGTTAATGTTTATTGTTGTTAATTCCAAAAGACACTTATGAAGAGGTGTACCCTCTTCAAGATATTGATATATAAGTTGGACATATGATGATTGGATAAAAAGAACAAATAGGGAGAGAATAGGAGATATACAAAAGATACTTTCAAGATGTTTATTATATAGGTTATACTGCAAGGACCATGATGCATGTATGAATTTTGGAAGAAATTAAGGGAAGATCTTTAATTATGGTTGACTAGATATTGGTGTCTATTGTTTGTCAATTTACACAATTATTTGGCTGTCTCCACATTGTTATTTCTCTGTTATTTTAATTTGTGTATCCAAGTTGGTATCCATTTTCATCAAAACACATTTGTTGTTATTGTGTAATCAAGTTAATTGGTTTCCATTAAAAAATTAAAATCCTTTTAATTGATTACAGTAACTTGGAAGTAACATTTGGATCAGTAAGAAGAGTTAAGTAATTGATAAGATTGTCATACTGTCTCCAACTTGATGTTATCTTGTTATTCAAATTGAGGATATACTTCATTTGTTAATACACATTTGTTGTCATTGTGTGATTATTTTAATTGGTTCCTTCAACGAAGGATTAAAATCATTTTAATAAATCACAATAACCTAATAGGATCAATTGGATTAATAAGTAGAGTTTGTCAGTAATATTCTTGCACGTTTATACAAGATATAAACAAATCTAAGTACCAAACAATTAGAACTATAGCCAATACCAATCACCTATCATATAACTTCATTGACTCTGTTTACCCAATAAAGCACTGGTCCACCTCATATTTCATTTATACTTCACTTATCCATTTTTCATATTCTAAACATTCAATTATTACATTAGGAGTAAAAGTATTTAACTAGCCATCATCTATCCTACACTTTATGCCACTGTGGATAGATACTTAAAATCCAAATAAGTCACACAATTTTCCTTAGCTATCAAGGTCTACCTGCCTAGGTTTAGCAGAGCCTGAATTGCAGGGAGTCATCAACCATATGGGTTAGCTCCATTCATTGGTTAAAAAATGTTACAAATCCGATCATAGAGCTTGGAATCCTCTTAGGATTTGTAACCTGCTTTTTTGAGATCCAACAAAGTGTTGTGACTACTCTTTAGAAAAAAAGGCTAAAATTTTAGTATCTACTGATTCACCCCCCCTCTTAGTAGAGTGTTGTGTTCCATCAAGGACATGGTGGCATCTCGTATGTTGGAAAAATATGTCTCAACCTTGAAAAATACATAAGGTATTGTTGATACATTGTTGATACATGAGGGCATTGTATTATGGTTGTGTATTGTGATGTATTCTGAGAGTTTGATAGTATTTGTGTTGCCTTTAGATCTCTAGTTGGTGATATTCATGTGAGAAGCTTGATCTACAAGTATATTATAATCTTTGTGATTTATGAATAATATATTAGGCGGCTTTTGGAGTCTGGGGTTTTTCTCTCAAAAGGGTTTTCCCCATGTAAATCATTGTGTTGTGGTATACATGATATTTATATTTATTTTTGTTTAAGTTTTTATAACTGTTAAAGATTTGTAAAAAAATTTCATTATCCTACTTTGAAGATTAGTGTAGGAAGTTGTTATGCTACCTTATCTTCCTTACATTGTACAAACAAAGTAATAAACCCTTAGACAGAACTCAAAAGGATCTACTAATTACCTACAATCTGAGGTATGTTTAACTTATTGATTTAATGGAGAGAAAAAATACAGATAAATGAAAAGGAATGCAAGATACCAACTTACAATGGGTCTTGTGCTTTGAAACCTCCTACAAAGCTCCACGTGAACAACCTGCACACAAGGCGAATGGGGAAAAATGTTGGGGTTATTTTGGGGCTTTCCTTAATCAAACCCACATTTTGGTGTTCCCACCTCCATGAATAGATAGATAGATAGAGAGAATAATAGACATAAAGTAAAATAGAAACAAGAGTGATAAAAGAAAACCTCGCTATAGAGGAGAACCCGTATCACAAAATAGACACCAAATTGGTAAAATAAAACCCCGCTATGGAGGAGAACCCATATCACAAAATATAGATACAATAAGTGTTATGCTAGTAAATTGACAAGAAGCAAGAGAGTGTTACCAACAGTTCCTAGCTCCCTCTTGGCTTGATAGACACAATGTTAGGTGATCTGAATAGAGCCTTGACTATTGGAGAGACTTCAATCCGATAGAGCTTCACCGTAGAAACATGGTGTAGAAGAGAAGAGTAAGAAGCGCTAGTTGGATAGAGTTCAAGTGAGAAGCGTTACAAATGAGAGTGACAAAATGAGTTTTGTTTAGCTGCATGGGTGGGAAGATTTTTTACTCTTCGAGTCCTACCACAATGACACGTGTCACAGGCCAAGACTTCCAAGATTCCTTGTTTGAACTTGTGAAAGTACATGGATGCTAGCGTACTGCATGAACATTGGCATGCCACATAGGTGTCCAACTCATCATTTCACTAGAAACAAGGTGGAAAAATGTAGTCTCTTCATTATTAGACCTTATGGAGTTGAAATTGAAAATTTCTAACTCATAAGGTTCTTGCCATAAATGTTGCTAGGCACCATAAACATGGGGTTCAAATGCACAAATGTGAAATTTCCACGGGGTGCAATTTATGATATTACACATAGAAAGATAGAGATGAATAGAGGGAGAGATAAAGGTGAATGAATATATAGAGAAATAGAAAGGGAGGGAGAGGGATAGGGAGAGGGAGAGACATATATATAGAGAGAGAGATGAATGGAGAGATAGAAATATAGAGAGGGAGAGAGGGTGATATAGACATAGAGAGATATTGAGAGATGGAGATAGAGGGGGGAGAGATAAAAGGAGATAAATATAGAGGGAGAGATAAAGATATTGAGATAGAGAGGGAGAGTGATAGAGAGAGGTATGATAGAGAAATAAAGTTATAGCTTGGTATAGAGGAGAGAGATATAGAAAGACATAGAAATAGATAGAAATATATATATATATATATATATATATATATATATATATATATATATATATATATATAGATAAAGGGATAGATAGAAAAAGAGGGAGAGAGATATAGTACAAAGATGTAGAGATAGAGAAATATGAGGGAGGGATAAAATAATAAATATGGAGAGGGAGAGAAAGCGAGGGACAAAAAGAAAAATAAAGAGAAGAGATAAAGAGGGATAAATATAGAAAGGGAGAGATAAAATGAGTGAAATATAAAGATACAAATAGAGCGAGAAATATAGATAGCGATAGGGAGAGGAATAAAGGATAGAGAGATAGAGAGAGGGGAGAGAGATGGATATAAATAGAGATGGAGAGAGATAGAGATATAAAGACATATGGAGAGATGGAGAGATATAGATAGATATAGAGGGAGAGGGAGATAGGGGATGGAGAGATAGACATAGAGATATATGTAGGGAAAGGGAAAGAGGGAGAGAAAGAGATGGAAAAATAGTGATAGAGGAATAGATAGAAATAAAGAGTTAGAGAGGAAGAGAGATGGGAATAGAGGGGGGTGAGATATAAATAAATAGAGTGAGGGAGAGAAGTGTTAAAGAGGGATAAGTAGACAGGGGGGAGATAGAGAGAGGGAGAGGGAGATAAAAATAGAGGGATGGATAAGGATATGGTGAGAGACAGATACAAAGAGATGATAGAGAGATAGATAGAGATATAGAGTTGGTGAAAGGGAGGAAGAGAAAAGGAATATAGTTATAGAAAGGGAGAAATAGATAAAGAGGGCTAGAGAAGGGTAGGAATATATATATATATATATATAGAGAGAGAGAGAGAGAGAGAGAGAGTTAAATGAGACTTTAGATAAACTAATACAAAATTTGACTGGTGCTGATATGATTTCTCTTCCTTTCATTAGACCATTGGATTCATCTAAATGGTTTCCTAAGGGATATGATCAATAATATTTTTATCAACATCATAGAGCTAAAGGGCATAATACATAAGATGCAAGATTTGATTGATAGTAATATGATAAAAGTAACTAGTGTTAATGATGGGGAAAATGGTTTAGTGGCTCCCAATAACTAAAATTTGAAAATCTATACCAATCCTTTTTTATTCCATAAATAAGCTAATAATGTATAAATGCATATGGATAGTCATGATGGTCATGCACTCAATTCATAATGAACTACATGAACATAGTGATGATATGTATGAGATAAAATATGAGTTTCATCATGGTAGAAATGCATACCATGATTATTTTATTAGTGTTATTTACTTTGTAAGTGATTTTTATTCTTCTTCACCACTACTTAAAATTTTAGATGATGAGATTCTATAAAATAACTCTTATGTCCCATTACATGTTAGTAATAAAAAGGGGTAAAAAATTTATTGAAATCAAGAAGATCATAGTACAAGGAGATCATGGATCCAATAGGAGCCCAAGAAAAATCACAAGAACACTACAACCCAAACAAAACCACAACCCTCCTAGCCAAAATCAACTCATTCAGCCAAATCATCAGAAAGGACCCTCTCTAATTCATGATAGTAATCAGGGGATAATTGCTCGCAACCCTCAATATTCTAGTCATCATCCCACTCTGAAGCCCACTTTGCCAAACAATTAGCCACCTTATTCCATTCGCATGAGATGTGGGTAAAAGACACCACCTCCAACGAAGAGCACAATTGTAAAATCCAACAAACAACCAAAGCAAGCTGCAAATTAACCTCAGTTATCTTTGGCTCATTCAATAAATTAACAATAATTTGTGAATCAGATTCATAGATAATCTTACGCCAACCCAAAGCACAAGCATGCTCAATAGCCTAGAGAATCGCCAATCCCTCCATAAATTTGTTAGAATGCTTCCCTTTATGAAAGGAGAAGAAGAAAATAACTGAGCTAGAATAGTCTCTTCCAACCCCACCAATCCCAACAGGCCCAAGATTATCCTTGGAGGAACCATCTGTATTAATCTTCAAAGTATCCATCAGAGGAGGTGACCATCTACCAACTCTCTAAACCTTCTTTTTAGCTCGCCTACCTATCCTGACACAAGTAGAGCTTGAAGTCAAACCTTGTAATCCAATTCTATTCACAATCTCATCATCCCTCCTTTCCAAAGGATACCCCACTTCGCATTTAGCTTCCACCATCTCCTAAATCATACAAAAAATTCTATACCAAACTTGTTGAACCATTATCCTATCCCCACAAAAAAATCCTATAGTTCCTTTCTAGCCAAATTTGTCAAAGAATGAAGGTAGGAACAATGCACCAGACAATCTAGAGGAAAGAAGCCTGGGAGGGAGGTCTACCCATACTATTCTAGAACTCAACAAGAGAAGAGGCATGAATGTAAGGATGTTTCCAAACACCCCATCAAAGATGCCAAAGCCACATAGAGAAAGAACAACAAAAAATAAAGTGAGTAGAATCCTCCTCATTGCAACCACATAGAATATAAATAGAAGGGCCTTGGAAACCTCGCTTTCAAAGGTTGTCCCAAGTTAAACAGCGATTCTAGGCTAGAGTCCACACAAAGCAATTACACTTTGGCCAAGAGAACTTATTCCACGCATTTTTCCACCAAGAAACCTCCACCCCACCAAACTTACGAGCCAACAACATCTGGTACCCACTAGCCATAGTGAAAGCACCCTTAGGATCTAAACTCCAAGCTAAAATATCCATATCCCTAAGAGAGTTTTATTGTCTACCAACCAAAATACTTTGAAGATCAACACGGTCCTCCTTTGAGCTAGCAACAGGCCAGTCACAAGGGTCCTTCCACCTACCCACCTTCATCTGCCCATAGGGATACAAAAACTTAAAATCAATCACCTGTGACAACCCAACCTCCAAGAAGCGCTGGAAAAGATTCAGCAAGTTAGGATATTGACACAAAATAGGGGAAACCCATCCCAAGAATAGCCTTAGCTCCCCTATTACATATCCAGAATAATCCCTCCTTGATCAGAGTATCCCCTTTCTTAAGAGAACCCCAAATCACCAAACCTTTCCCAACCAGAGGGTAGCGAGAAATCTCCTCCTTTGGAACCCCCTGAAGGTACTTGTGAGATAAAATACTGGCCTAGTTATGATCCTGCTCTAAACACCACCTCCAATAAAGCTTTGCATCTAGCACCAATCTAGCCAAATATGACTGCATCAAACCCAAACCCCCAAACTGCTACGGACTACACACAATATCCTTGTTACCCGATTTTCACTTGCGGGCTCAATTAGGTAGGGCAATCTATGTCTTCAAGTGTTCATGAAGGCCAAATGGAGGAACATTTGCATCAAGGGTTAAATCATACATTTGATGCTATTTCACAAGGAGTATGTTGGAAAGTATGCCTCAGTTGGATCTGGCATAAAACTCCTCAAAGAAGAAGTCGCTGAGACCAGCTGAATGTCTTGTCGACTAGCAGTGTGTTATATTCATTTGAAATCCTCAGGTCGCTGAGACATTTTGGTCGCTATGAAGTTTTCTATCTCTCTCCAACAAAAGACCTCTCGCTGACGATTGTTCACAAGGTGGGTGTTGGGGAGAATGGTTTACCTTCGCTATGATGTCTCATCGACTAGTGGATGTCTTGCCAAAAGGAGGTTCCATTAGTGTAATGTCTCGCCGACAGGGTGGACTCTTGCCAAAATGGTTTGAGCTCGGGGAAAGGAAGTCTTGCTCGCTTTGACCTCCTGCCAACTAAGGGGAGTCTTGCCGAAGGTTTGTGCCTTCGGTGTAAGGTCTTGCTGATGACTAGTGGTCTCGCCAAAGGTTAGTGGCTTAGTGTAACGTCTTGCCGACCAACAATGGTCTTGCCGAAGGTGATAGTCTGGCTGAATGATTTGTGATCGCTAGGATGTCTCCCCAACTTGTGGTTTCGCTGAAAGGGTATATGGATATCGGTAAGACTCCTGGCTGAGGGGTTTTCATTTGCTATGATGTATTGTTGACTCATGATGTCTTGCTGATGGTTTTAACTCTTCAGTGTGACTAATGGGAACCCGCTATGACCTCCTGCCGACCAAGTGATGTCTTGTCGAATGCAGATGTTTTGCCAACAAAGGAGCACAATGGTATAACTCTTAAGGAATCGCTATGATGTCTGGCCGATAGCAATAGTCTAGGCAAAAAATTTAGGATATCAATATAACTTTTACAACTCGATATGAGGTCTTGCCGACAATTGTGTGTTATGCCGATTGCTATTGTGAAGTATAATCGCATCAAGGAGACATGGCTAGTTTCTCATCAACATGCGATTTTGTTTGAAAAAATTTTGACTGCCTGAAGATCCTACGTGGTATCTGTTCAACCAATTGGAGGAGGTTGAAGGTGAACCATTGGAAGTTTGACTGTGACTATTCTTGTGAGGAAGATCAATAGAGCATAAGCGAAATTGATCTACTCTGAGATCGAAGGTGATCAATCAACTCGGTGAACAATGGTGTGGGGATCTAACATGAAAATTGGATGCTGTCTCTAAAGGGGGTCAACTTGCAGAAGGATCTAAAATGATAGAAAAGTCGAAGGGGAAGGAGCTGCGAGTCTCAGTAACAGCTGTGATGTCTACTGGAAAAAGTAGATCGATATTAATGACTATACTCCAGGACATTCAAGGTAGCTCTGCAAGGAAGTCTCGAGGTTGGACATGGGGGCCAGAAGTTAATGCGATGGTTGTAAAAGATCTAAAAGGCCATCCCTAGAGCGATCTTTCACCGACATGGACACGGGGGATGCACATTGAATGCAGCATTAACTTTATTCCAAAAGATCTGAGGGCCGACCTTTCTGTAATCGACTCATTTTTTGTAAACCCTAGGGGAGGGGCCGACACTTTTTAGTTTTTGTATATATGGATTTTTTGCCTCTTTGTAAGGAGTTCTTGATTGGCATTTTCTGCACTTAGTGACTTTTGGATCCTTTGGCAAAATTTTGCAAAGTTTTTTAACTTACTTAGACATGAAATACAGTACAGACCTTGGGCATCACTGAATGGAGTATTTTTGTCTTCTTGTTACTGCAATATTGTGTATTTTAACATGATTGATTAAGTTATTGTGAGATAGTATTCATTTCCCTTAATTCTGTCTCATGGATTTAGTACCTTTTTGCAGAGAAGTGCGATGTTTGCAGGTTATAATCTATGTAAAAATTGCAAGTTGCTTTTAGCTATGAATTCTTTCCCTCCTAGAAGCTCAAGCAATAAGGCATTTTTTATAAAACACTTATGCAAAGCACACGAAAATAGGTTGTGCAAGTTTTTTTTTAGTCATTGTGTACAAGTGTATGAGACCTGAGTTTTCCAAGTCTAAGTAATATTCTGATGTATCACCATAGGGTTTAGTTTTCATTTTCATGCACTCCTCCCTTTTCCTTACAAAGATTAGTAGTTAGGTGATAACACAAAGGAAACCAGGCTTCTCCGAAGGTTCTTTTCCATTTTTAGGTGACCCACAACCTGGAAAAGTTCCCATGTTTCTATGAAGTATCAAGTTCTACAACTTGATAAGGGTGCAATTTCAGTAGATAACAATCCCACTTCATAAGGATTCACTTAGTGGAAGACAAACTACCAGCCCATAAGAATTGTCTAGCCAAAGAATCTAGGTCTTTAACAAACCCAACCGGATCCACCTAGAGCATACACCTATAGATGGGAAGAGCCCGTACCACAGATTTAAACAGCTAAACATGACCAACAAAGGACAACCATTGATGATTCCAATGATTAAACTTTGAACGAAACTTGTCCAAAATATTCTACCAAGATCCCCTAGAAAGAGTACCAAAAGAAATAGGAATGCCAAGATAGGTTAAAGGGAGAGAACCAATTTGAAACCTCAAAATATGAGCAATCCTTTGCTGAATAGGTAGCATAGTATTGAAGAATAAAATGGAAGATTTATCTTCATTAATCCTTTGACCAAAAGCAACAAGATATGTATCCAAGCCATTGCAAAAATTAGTGGCTTCT